>JAQOWZ010000314.1:0-62098 GCA_035578165.1 Stenolophus ochropezus | reverse complement strand
GGACCTAAAATCTGACTTTATTTTTGTAAAAAATCATATAAATATTTGCTTCCGCGCCCGAATTTTACGATTTTTAATCATATTTTAGCTAAAAGAAAACATTGCAACAAGAAAATTGCTATTTCAAGTGTGTTTGGTATTCTAGAATCCAGCTTATGTAGCTTACAATATACAACGTATTCATCAAAAATAGGTAAAATCTGATTTAAAATCATATATATATTTGTTTCCGCGCCCGAATTTTATGATTTTTTATCATAATTTAGGTAAAAGAAAACATTGAAACAAGAAAATTGCTATTTCAAGTGTGGTAGGTATTCTTAAATCCAGCCAATGAAGCTTACAATATTCAACGTATTCATCAAAAATAGGTAAAATCTGGCTTTATATTTGTAAAAAATTATATAAATATTTGCTTCTGCGCCCGAATTTTATAATTTTTCATCATATTTTATCCATAGTATAGGGCCAAAAGCATGTTTTTTAAATGTTTTAAGAAAAATATCCATTTCAAGAATATGTAAAATCTGACTTTATTTTTGTAAAAAATCATATAAATATTTGCTTCCGTGCCCGAATTTTATTATTTTTCATCATAGTTTAGCTAAAAGAAAACATTGCAACAAGAAAATTGCTATTTCAAGTGTGGTAGGTATTCTAGCGTCCAGCCAATGAAGCTTACAATATACAACGTATTCATCAAAAATAGGTAAAATCTGACTTAATTTTTGTAAAAAATTATATAAATATTTGCTTCCGCGCTCGAATTTTATAATTTTTCATCATATTTTATCCATAGTATAGGTCCAAAAGCATGTTTATGAACGTTTTAACAAAAATATCCATTTCAAAAATATGAAAATCTGACTTTATTTTTGTAAAAAATCATATAAATATTTGCTTCCGCTCCCGAATTTTGAGATTTTTCATCATATTTTAGCTAAAAGAAAACATTGCAACAAGAAAATTGCTATTTCAAGTGTGGTAGGTATTCTAAAATCCAACCAATGAAGCTTACAATATACAACGTATTCATCAAAAATAGGTAAAATCTGACTTTTTTTTTTGTAAAAAATCATAAAAATATTTGTTTGCGCGCCCGAATTTTATAATTTTTCATCATATTTTATCCGCAGTATAGGTCCAAAAGCATGTTTATGAATGTTTTAACAAAAATATCCATTTCAAGAATAGGACAAATCTGACTTTATTTTTGTAAAAAATCATATAAATATTTGCTTCCGCGCAAGAAAATTGCTATTTCAAGTGTGTTAGGTATTCTAGAATCCAGCCCGTGTAGCTTACAATATTCATCAAAAATAGGTAAAATCTGACTTTTTTTTGTAAAAAATCATATAAATATTTGCTTCCGCGCCCGAATTTTATAATTTTTTATCATATTTTATCCACAGTATAGTTCCAAAAGCATGTTTATGAATATTTTAACAAAAATATCCATTTCAATAGGTAAAATCTGATTTTATGTTTGTAAAAATCATATAAATATTGGCTTTTGCGCCCGAATTTTATGATTTTTTATCATAATTTAGGTAAAAGAAAACATTGCAACAAGAAAATTGCTATTTCAAGTGCGGTAGGTATTCTAGAATCCAGCCAATGAAGCTTACAATATACAACGTATTCATCAAAAATAGGTAAAATCTGACTTTATTTTTGTAAAAAATTATATAAATATTTGCTTTTGCGCCCGATTTTTATATTTTTTCATCATATTTTATCCATAGTATAGGTCCAAAAGCATGTTTATAAATGTTTTAACAAAAATATCCATTTCAAGAAGAGGTAAAATCTGACTTTATTTTTGTAAAAAATCATATAAATATTTTTTTCCGCGCCCGAATTTTATAATTTTTCATCATATTTTATCCACAGTATAGGTCGAAAAGCATGTTTATGAATGTTTTAACAAAAATATCCATTTCAAGAATAGGTAAAATCTGACGTTATTTTTGTAAAAATTCATATAAATATTTGCTTGCGTGCCTGAATTTTATTATTTTTTATCATATTTTATCCATAGTATAGGTCCAAAAGCATGTTTATGAATGTTTTAACAAAAATATCTATTTCAAACATAGGTAAAATCTCACTTTATTTTTGTAAAAAATCATATAAATATTTGCTTCCGCGCCCTAATTTTATGATTTTTCAACATAATTTAGGTAAAAGAAAACATTGCAAAAAGAAACTTGCTATTTCAAGTGTGGTAGGTATTCTAGAATCCATCCCATGTAGCTTACAATATACAATGTATTCATCAAAAATAGGTAAAATCTGACTTTTTTTTTGTAAAAAATCATATAAATATTTGCTTCTGCGCCCGAATTTTATAATTTTTTATCATATTTTATCCACAGTACAGGTCCAAAAGCATGTTTATATATGTTTTAACAAAAATATCCATTTCAAGAATAGGAAAAATCTGACTTTATTTTTGTAAAAAATCATATAAATATTTGCTTCCGCGCCCGATTTTTATGATTTTTCATCATAATTTAGGTAAAAGAAAACATTGCAACAAGAAAATTGCTATTTCAAGTGTGGTAGATATTCTAGAATCCAGCCAATGAAGCTTACAATATACAACGTATTCATCAAAAATAGGTCAAATCTGACTTTATTTTTGTAAAAAATCATATAAATATTTGCTTCCGCGCCCGAATTTTATGATTTTTCATCATATTTTAGCTAAAAGAAAACATTGCAACAAGAAAATTGCTATTTCAAGTGTGTTAGGTATTCTAGATACCAGCCCATGTAGCTTACAATATACAACGTAATCATCAAAAATAGGTAAAATCTGACTTTTTTTTGTAAAAAAATCAAATAAATATTTGCTTCCGCGCCCGGATTTTATAATTTTTCATCATATTCTATAAACAATATAGATCCAAAAGCATGTTTATGAATGTTTTAACAAAAATATCTATTTCAAGAATAGGTAAAATCAGACTTAATTTTTGTAAAAAATCATATAAATATTTGCTTCCGCGCCCGAATTTTATAATTCTTCATCATATTTTAGCTAAAAGAAAACATTGCAACAAGGAAATTGCTATTTCCAGTGTGGTAGGTATTCTAGAATCCAGCCCATGTATCTTACAATAAAAAACGTATTCATTACAATGACACCCTAAAATTGAATGTTTATTATCTCATTTGTTCCACGTTTTGGTCACTTTTGCATGTCCAATGCTTAAAACCATCCATAGTATAGATCCTAAAGCATGAAGATGAATGTTTTAACAAAAATATCCATGAATAAAAGATGTTTGTTGGACTTTCATTGTCTTTATTTTAAAATATCACAACGTTTCGATTAGTAAAATCCCTAGTCCAACAAACATCTTTTATTCAAAATCAACCATTGTCTACAACCTTCAAACAAAAATATCCATTTCAAGAAAACGTAAATTCTGACTTTATTTTTGTAAAAAATCATATAAATATTTGCTTCCGCGGCCGATTTTTTTTAAATTTTCATCATACTTAAGCTAAAGGAAAACATTGCAACAAGAAAATTGTTACTAAAAGTGTGGTAGGTATTCTAGAATCTAGCCCATGTAGCTAACAATGTACAACGTATTCATTAAGAATAGGTAAAATCTGATATTATTTTTGTAAAAAATCATATAAATATTTGCTTCCGCGCCCGAATTTAATAATTCTTTACCATATTTTAGCAAAAATAAAACATTGCAACAAGAAAATTGCTATTTCAAGTGTGGTAGGTATTCTAGAATCTAGCCCATGTAGCTTACAATGTACAACGTATTCATCAAAAATAGGTAAAATCTGAGTTTATGTTTGAAAAAATTATATAAAGATTTGCTTCCGCGCCCGAATTTTATTATTCTTCATAATATTTTACTTAAAAGAAAACATTGCAACAAGAAAATTGCATTTCAAGTGTGGTAGGTATTCTAGATTCCAGCTCATGTAGCTTACAAGATACAACGTATTCATCAAGAATAGGTAAAATCTGACTTTATTTTTGTAAATAATCATATAAATATTTACTTTCGCGACCGAATTTTATACTTCTTCATCATAATTTAGCTAACAGAAAACATTGTTACATGAAAATTACTATTTCAAGTGTGGTAGGTAATCTAGAATCCAGACCATGTAGCTTTCAATATACAACGTATTCATCAAGAATAGGTAAAATCTGACTTTATTTTTGTAAAAAATCATATAAATATTTGCTTCCGCGACCGAATTTTATAATTTTTCATCATATTTTAGCTAAAAGAAAACATTGCAACAAGAAAATTGCTATTACAAGTGTGGTAGGTATTCTAGAATCCAGCCCAAGTATCTTACAATATACAACGTATTCATAAAGAAAAGGTAAAATCTGACTTTATTTTTGTAAAATATCATATAAATATTTGCTTCCGCGCCCAAATTTTATAATATTTTAGCTAAAAGAAAACATTGCAACAAGAAAATTGCTATTTCAAGTGTGGTAGGTATTCTAGAATCCAGCCCATGTAGCTTACAATATACAACGTATTCATTAAAATGACACCCTAAATTTGAATGTTTATTATCTCATTGGTACCACGTTTTGGTCACTTTTGCATGTCCAATGCTTAAAACCTTCCATAGTATAGATCATGAAGCATGAAGATGAATGTTTTAACAAAAATATACATTTCAAGAATACGTAAAATCTGACTTTATTTTTGTAAAAAATCATATAAATATTTGCTTCAGCGCCCGAATTTTATAATTCTTAATCATATTTTAGCTAAAAGAAAACATTGCAACAAGAAAATTGCTATTTCAAGTGTGGTAGGTATTCTAGAATCCAGCCCAAGTATCTTACAATATACAACGTATTCATCAAGAAAAGGTAAAATCTGACTTTATTTTTGTAAAAAATCATATAAATATTTGCTGCCGCGCCCGAATTTTATAATTTTGTTATCATATTTTAGCTAAAAGAAAACATTGCAACAAGAAAATTGCTATTTCAAGTGTGGTAGGTTTTCTAGAATCCAGCCAATGTAGCTCACAATATACAACGTATTCATCAAGAATAGGTAAAATCTGACTTTATTTTTGTAAAAAATCATATAAATATTTGCTTCTTCGCTCAAATTTTATAATTGTTATTCATATTTTAGCTAAATGAAAACATTGCAACAAGAAAATTGCTTGTTGAAGTGTGGTAGGTATTCTAGAATCCAGCCCATGTAGCTTACAATATACAACGTATTCATCAAGAATAGGTAAAGCCCGACTTTATTTTTGTAAAAAATCATATAAAAATTTGCTTCCGCGCCGAATTTTATAAATCTTCATCATATTTTAGCTAAAAGAAAACATTGCAACAAGGAAATTGCTATTTCCAGTGTGGTAGGTATTCTAGAATCCAGCCCATGTATCTTAAAATATACAACGTATTCATTACAATGACACCCTAAAATTGAATGTTTATTATCTTATTTGTTCCACGTTTTGGTCACTTTTGAATGTCCAATGCTTAAAACCATCCATAGTATAGATCCTAAAGCATGAAGATGAATGTTTTAACAAAAATATCCATGAATAAAAGATGTTTGTTGGACTTTCATTGTCTTTATTTTAAAACATCACAACGTCTCGATTAGTACAATCTCTAGTCCAACAAACATCTTTTATTCAAAATCAACCATTGTCTACAACCTTCAAACAACAATATACATTTCAAGAATACGTAAAATCTGACTTTATTTTTGTAAAAAATCATATAAATATTTGCTTCCGCGGCCGATTTTTTTTAAATTTTCATCATACTTAAGCTAAAGGAAAACATTTCAACAAGAAAATTGTTATTACAAGTGTGGTAGGTATTCTAGAATCTAGCCCATGTAGCTAACAATGTACAACGTATTCATTAAGAATAGGTAAAATCTGATATTATTTTTGTAGAAAATCATATAAATATTTGCTTCCGCGCCAGAATTTAATAATTCTTTACCATATTTTAGCAAAAATAAAACATTGCAACAAGAAAATTGCTATTTCAAGTGTGGTAGGTATTCTAGAATCTAGCCCATGTAGCTTACAATGTACAACGTATTCATCAAAAATAGGTAAAATCTGAGTTTATGTTTGAAAAAATTATATAAAGATTTGCTTCCGCGCCCGAATTTTATTATTCTTCATAATAATTTACTTAAAAGAAAACATTGCAGCAAGAAAATTGCATTTCAAGTGTGGTAGGTATTCTAGATTCCAGCCCATGTAGCTTACAAGATACAACGTATTCATCAAAAATAGGTAAAATCTGACTTTATTTTTGTAAAAAATTATATAAATATTTGCTTCCGCGCCCGAAATTTAAATTTTTTTATCATATTTTATGCATAGTATAGGTCCAAAAGCATGTTTATGAATGTTTTAACAAAAATATCCATTTCAAAAATAGGTAAAATCTGATTTTTTTCTGTTAAAAATCATATAAATATTTGCTTCCGCGCCCGAATTTTATGATTTTTTATCATATTTTAGCTAAGAGAAAACATTGCAACAAGAAAATTGCTATTTCAAGTGTGTTAGGTGTTCTAGAATTCAGCCTATGTAGCGTACAATATAGAACGTATTCATCAAAAATAGGTAAAATGTGACTTTATTTTTGTAAAAATTTATATAAATATTTGCTTCCGCGCCCGAATTTTATAATTTTTCATCATATTTTATCCATAGTATAGGTTCAAAAGCATGTTTATGAATATTTTAACAAAAATATCCATTTCAAAAATAGGTAAAATCAGACTTTATTTTTGTAAAAAATCATATAAATATTTGCTTCCGCGCCCAAATTTTATGATTTTTCATCATAATTTGGGTAAAAGAAAACATCGCAACAAGAAAATTGCTATTTCAAGTGTGGTAGGTATTCTAGAATCCAGCCAATGAAGCTTACAATATACAACGTATTCATCAAAAATAGGTAAAATCTGACTTTATTTTTGTAAAAAATTATATAAATATTTGCTTCCGCGCCCGAAATTTAAAATTTTTTATCATATTTTATCCATAGTATAGGTCCAAAAGCATGTTTATGAATGTTTTAACAAAAATATCCATTTCAAAAATAGGTAAAATCTGATTTTTTTCTGTAAAAAATCATATAAATATTTGCTTCCGCGCCCGAATTTTATGATTTTTCATCATATTTTAGCTAAGAGAAAACATTGCAACAAGAAAATTGCTATTTCAAGTGTGTTAGGTGTTCTAGAATTCAGCCTATGAAGCGTACAATATAGAACGTATTCATAAAAAATAGGTAAAATCTGACTTTTTTTTCTAAAAAATCATATAAATATTTGCTTCCGCGCCCAAATTTTATAATTTTTTATCATATTTTATCCACAGTATAGGTCCAAAAGCATGTTTATGAATGTTTTAACAAAAATATCCATTTCAAAAATATGTAAAATCTGACTTTATTTTTGTAAAAAATCATATAAATATTTGCTTCCGCGCCCAAATTTTATGACTTTTTATAATAATTTAGATAAAAGAAAACATTGCAACAAGAAAATTGCTATTTCAAGTGTGGTAGGTATTCAAGAATCCAGCCAATGAAGCTTACGATATACAACGTATTCATTAAAAATAGGTAAAATCTGACTTTATTTTTGTAAAAAATTATATAAATATTTACTTTCGCTCCCGAATTTTATAATTTGTCATCATATTTTATCCATAGTATAGGTCCAAAAGCATGTTTATGAATGTTTTAACAAAAATATTCATTTCAAAAATAGGTTAAATCTGACTTTATTTTTGTAAAAAATCATATAAATATTTGCTTCCGCGCCCGAATTTTATGATTTTTCATCATATTTTAGCTAAAAGAAAACATTGCAACAAGAAAATTGCTATTTCAAGTGTGTTTGGTATTCTAGAATCCAGCCCATGTAGCTTACAATATACAACGTATTCATCAAAAATAGGTAAAATCTGATTTAAAATCATATAAATATTAGCTTCCGCGCCCGAATTTTATAATTTTTCATCATATTTTATCCACAGTATAGGTCCATAAGCATGTTTCTAATTGTTTTAACAAAAATATCCATTTCAAGAATAGGTAAAATATGACTTTATTTTAGTAAAAAATCATATAAATATTTGCTTCCGCGCCCGAAGTTTATGATTTTTCATCATAATTTAGGTAAAAGAAAACATTGCAACAAGAAAATTGCTATTTCAAGTGTGGCAGGTATTCTAGAATCTAGCCAATGAAGGTTACGATATACAACGTATTCATCAAAAATAGGTAAAATCTGACTTTATATTTGTAAAAAATTATATAAATATTTGCTTCCGCGCCCGAATTTTATAATTTTTCATCATATTTTATCCATAGTATAGGTCCAAAAGCATGTTTAGGAATATTTTAACAAAAATATCCATTTCAAAAATAGGTAAAATCTGACTTTATTTTTTAAAAAATCATATAAATATTTGCTTCCGCGCCCGAATATTATAATTTTTCATCATATTTTATCCATAGTATAGGTCCAAAAGCATGTTTATGAATGTTTTAACAAAAATATCCATTTTAAAAACAGGTAAAATCTGACTTTATTTTTGTAAAAAATAATATAAATATTTGCTTCCGCGCCCGAATTTTATGATTTTTCATCATATTTTAGCTAAAAGAAAACATTCCAACAAGAAAATTGCTATTTCAAGTGTGTTAGGTATTCTAGATTCCAGCCCATGTAGCTTACAATATACAACGTATTTATCAAAAATAGGTAAAATTTTACTTTTTTTTGTGAAAAATCATATAAATATTTGCTTCCGCGCTCGAATTTTATAATTTTTTATTATATTTTATCCACAGTATAGGTGCAAAAGCATGTTAATGAATGTTTTAACAAATATATCCATTTCAAAAATAAGTAAAATCTGACTTTATTTTTGTAAAGAATTATATAAATATTTGCTTCCGCGCCCGAATTTTATGATTTTTCATTATATTTTAGCTAAAAGAAAACATTGCAACAAGAAAATTGCTATTTCAAGTGTGTTAGGTATTCTAGAATCCAGCCCATGTAGCTTAAAATATACAACGTATTCATCAAAAATAGGTAAAATCTGACTTTTTTTTGTAAAAAATCATATAAATATTTGCTTCCGCGCCCGAATTTTATTTTTCATCATATTTTAGCTAAGAGAAAACTTTGCAACAAGAAAATTGCTTATTCAAGTGTAGTAGGTATTCTGGAATCCAGTCAATGAAGCTTACAATATACAACGTATTCATCAAAAATCGGTAAAATCTGACTTTTTTTTTGTAAAAAATCATATAAATATTTGCTTTCGCGCCCGAATTTTATAATATTTTATCATATTTTATCCACAGTATAGGTCCAAAAGCATGTTTATGAATGTTTAAACAAAAATATCCATTTCAAGAATAGGTAAAATCTGAATTTATTTTTGTGAAAAATCATATAATTATTTGCGTCCGCGCCTGAATTTTATGATTTTTCATCATATTTTAGCTAAAAGAAAACATTGCAACAAGAAAATTGCTATTTCTAGTGTGTTTGGTATTCTAGAATCCAGCCCATGTAGCTTACAATATACAACGTATTCATCAAAAATAGGTAAAATCTGATTTAAAATCATATATATATTTGTTTCCGCGCCCGAATTTTATGATTTTTTATCATAATTTAGGTAAAAGAAAACATTGAAACAAGAAAATTGCTATTTCAAGTGTGGTAGGTATTCAAGAATCCAGCCAATGAAGCTTACGATATACAACGTATTCATCAAAAATAGGTAAAATCTGACTTTATTTTTGTAAAAAATTATATAAATATTTACTTTCGCTCCCGAATTTTATAATTTGTCATCATATTTTATCCATAGTATAGGTTCAAAAGCATGTTTATGAATGTTTTATTTGTTTGGTATTCTAGAATCCAGCCCATGTAGCTTACAATATACAACGTATTCATCAAAAATAGGTAAAATCTGATTTAAAATCATATATATATTTGTTTCCGCGCCCGAATTTTATGATTTTTTATCATAATTTAGGTAAAAGAAAACATTGAAACAAGAAAATTGCTATTTCAAGTGTGGTAGGTATTCTTAAATCCAGCCAATGAAGCTTACAATATACAACGTATTCATCAAAAATAGGTAAAATCTGGCTTTATATATGTAAAAAATTATATAAATATTTGCTTCCGCGCCCGAATTTTATAATTTTTCATCATATTTTATCCATAGTATAGGGCCGAAAGCATGTTTTTGAATGTTTTAACAAAAATATCCATTTCAAGAATATGTAAATTCTGACTTTATTTTTGTAAAAAATCATATAAATATTTGCTTCCGCGCCCGAATTTTATGTTTTTTCATCATAATTTAGGTAAAAGAAAACATTGCAACAAGAAAATTGCTATTTCAAGTGTGTTTGGTATTCTAGAATTCAGCCCATGTAGCTTACAATATACAACGTATTCATCAAAAATAGATAAAATCTGATTTAAAATCATATATATATTTGTTTCCGCACCCGAATTTTATGTTTTTTTATCATAATTTAGGTAAAAGAAAACATTGAAACAAGAAAATTGTTATTTCAAGTGTGGTAGGTATTCTTAAATCCAGCCAATGAAGCTTACAATATACAACGTATTCATCAAAAATAGGTAAAATCTGGCGTTATATTTGTAAAAAATTATATAAATATTTGCTTCCGCGCCCGAATTTTATAATTTTTTATCATATTTTATCCATAGTTTAGGGCCAAATGCATGTTTTTGAATGGTTTAACAAAAATATCCATTTCAAGAATATGTAAAATCTTACTTTATTTTTGTAAAAAATCATATAAATATTTGCTTCCACGCCCAAATTTTATGTTTTTTATAATAATTTAGGTAAAAGAAAACATTTCAACAAGAAAATTGCTATTTCAGGAATGGTAGGTATTCTAGAATCCAGCCAATGAAGCTTACGATATACAACGTATTCATCAAAAATAGGTAAAATCTGACTTTATTTTTGTAAAAAATTATATAAATATTTGCTTCCGCGCCCGAATTTTATAATTTTTCATCATATTTTATCCATAGTATAGGTTCAAAAGCATGTTTATGAATATTTTAACAAAAATATCCATTTCAAAAATAGGTAAAATCTGACTTTATTTTTGTAAAAAATCATATAAATATTTGCTTCCGCGCCTGAATTTTATGATTTTTCATCATAATTTAGGTAGAAGAAAACATTGCAACAAGAAAATTGCTATTTCAAGTGTGGTAGGTATTCTAGAATCCAGCCAATGGAGCTTACAATATACAACGTATTTATCAAAAATAGGTAAAATCTGACTTTATTTTTGTAAAAAATCATATAAATATTTGCTTCCGCGCCCGAATTTTTTAATTTTTCATCATATTTTATCCATAGTATAGGTCCAAAAGCATGTTTATGAATGTTTTAACAAAAATATCCATTTCAAAAGTAGGTAAATTCTAACTTTATTTTTGTAAAAAATCATATAAATATTTGCTTCCACGCCCGAATTTTATGATTTTTCATCATAATTTAGCTAAAGGAAAACATTGCAACTAGAAAATTGCTATTTCAAGTGTGTTAGGTATTCTAGAATCCAGCCCATGTAGCTTACAATATACAACGTATTCATCAAAAATAGGTAAAATCTGATTTTAAATCATATAAATATTAGCTTCCGCGCCCGAATTTTATAATTTTATATCATATTTTATCCACAGTATAGGTCCAAAAGCATGTTTCTAAATGTTTTAACAAAAATATCCATTTCAAGAATAGGTAAAATCTGACTTTATTTTTGTAAAAAATTATATAAATATTTGCTTCCGCGCCCGAATTTTATAATTTTTCATCATATTTTATCCATAGTATAGGTCCAAAAGCATGTTTATGAATATTTTAACAAAAATATCCATTTCAAAAATAGTTAAAATCTGACTTTATTTTTGTAAAAAATCATATAAATATTTGCTTCCGCGCCCGAATATTATAATTTTTTATCATATTTTATCCATAGTATAGGTCCAAAAGCATGTTTATGAATGTTTTAACAAAAATATTCATTTCAAAAATAGGTAAAATCTGACTTTATTTTTGTAAAAAATCATATAAATATTTGCTTCCTTGCCCAAATTTTATGATTTTTCATCATTTTTTAGCTAAAAGAAAACATTGCAACAAGAAAATTGCTATTTCAAGTGTGTTGGGTACTCTAGAATCCAGCCCATGTAGCTTACAATATACAACGTATTCATCAAAAATAGGTAAAATCTGACTTTTTTTTGTAAAAAATCATATAAATATTTGCTTCCGCGCCCGAATTTTATTTTTCATCATATTTTAGCTAAGAGAAAACTTTGCAACAAGAAAATTGCTTATTCAAGTGTAGTAGGTATTCTAGAATCCAGTCAATGAAGCTTACAATATACAACGTATTCATCAAAAATAGGTAAAATCTGACTTTTTTTTTGTAAAAAATCATATAAATATTTGCTTCCGCGCCCGAATTTTATTATATTTTATCATATTTTATCCACAGTATAGGTCCAAAAGCATGTATATGAATGTTTTAACAAAAATATCCATTTCAAGAATAGGTAAAATCTGACTTAATTTTTGTAAAAAATCATATAAATATTTGCTTCCGCGCCCAAATTTTATGACTTTTTATAATAATTTAGGTAAAAGGAAACATTGCAACAAGAAAATTGCTATTTCAAGTGTGGTAGGTATTCAAGAATCCAGCCTATGAAGCTTACGATATACAACGTATTCATCAAAAATAGGTAAAATCTGACTTTATTTTTGTAAAAAATTATATAAATATTTACTTTCGCTCCCGAATTTAATAATTTGTCATCATATTTTATCCATAGTATAGGTCCAAAAGCATGTTTATGAATGTTTTAACAAAAATATTCATTGCAAAAATAGGTTAAATCTGACTTTATTTTTGTAAAAAATCATATAAATATTTGCTTCCGCGCCCGAATTTAATGATTTTTCATCATAATTTAGATAAAAGAAAACATTGCAACAAGAAAATTGCTATTTCAAGTGTGGTAGGTATTCTAGAATCCAGCCAATGAAGCTTACAATATACAACGTATTTATCAAAAATAGGTAAAATCTGACTTTATTTTTGTAAAAAATCATATAAATATTTGCTTCCGCGCCCGAATTTTATAATTTTTCATCATATTTTATCCATAGTATAGGTCCAAAAGCATGTTTATGAATGTTTTAACAAAAATATCCATTTCAAAAATAGGAAAAATCTGACTTTATTTTTAAAAAAATCATGTAAATATTTGCTTCCGCGCCCGAATTTTATGATTTTTCATCATATTTTAGCTAAAAGGAAACATTGCAACAAGAAAATTGCTATTTCAAGTGTGGTAGGTATTCTAGAATCCAGCCAATGAAGCTTACAATATGCAACGTATTCATCAAATATAGGTAAAATCTGACTTTATTTTTGTAAAAAATCATATAAATATTTGCTTCCGCGCCCGAATTTTATAATTTTTCATCATATTTTATCCATCATAATTGTCGAGTACGCCTACGGTAACATATGGTAGAGTTTAGTTTTTTGTGTGCAACATTAATTAAGTCTAATGTGCGAAAAATTGTGTGCAAACAAAACAAAAACTGTGAATAAAAGTGGATGTGAAATATTTCATCGTGAAAAGTAAAGAAAAAATAATATTTAAAACAATATAAACACGTGTAAAGTGCATAATAATTTAAGTGACAGCTGTGACCTTGGCTTAGCCATCCCGGCAAAACGGCTGAGACTGGTTGCGTGCGCTGCTGCACTGAGCAGTCAGTGGCGTAACAATTACACTTTGTCGAATCATGGCTTTCTCGGTAAGTGTTACTAGTTTAAAATGAGTAATATAAAAAACACCATACCACCTCCTAATCAGGAAAGGCAAAAAAAATCAATATCAATAGAAAAAAATTCTCTTCAGGGAAATAAGAAACAAGAATGGCCTCCAATTAGAGTAAGGTCAGCATCAATCTCATCTATGCGTGATACAACAGCATGGAGTAACCAACAAAATGAATTACAAATGACACTACCTAAAACTAATAGTGAAATGTCAAATCCAGTTTCACAAGAGAGTAAGATCATTTTAAACTTACAAAAGCAACTACAACAAGCTATGAAAGAAATTGAATCATTAAAAAATCAGCTGACAACGCTAAAAACTTAAAACCAGAAATCTTATATTCCAACTACTTGGGAAGAAGAAGAGGAAATCGTTGCAAGAGAAACTAATTGGATTCTAAAAGAGAACAAAAATAACAAGAAAAGAAAAGCTGAGGAATCTCCCGAAAAAAGCTATAATACTACTAATATAAACCCGGAAAAAAAAGAGAAGAATTTAAAGCCCCCACCCATTATACTTAGCAATGTGCAAAACTATGAAGAGGTAAAACAAAAAATAGCAATTAACAAGTTTAAATGTACTACTAGAATGATGAACAATAATCAAATTAAAGTTAATGTGAATAGTGACACAGACTACAGAGAGATGACCAAAATACTAAATAACATGAACAAACTAGAATGGCATACTTACGAAAACAAGGCCGATCGACCGATAAGAGTTATGGCAAGAAATCTGCACCCTTCTTGTGAAACTAGTGCCATTTGCAATGAACTTAAAGAAAATAATTTCAAAATAATATCTGTTGTCCAAAAACTAAAAAAGATTTGGAAAAACGATGAAGGACCAAAATATCTGCGCCTCCCTTTATATATATATTAACTTTTGAATCCAAGGAGGACATTAACAAAATATTCGGCATACAACATATAAACTATATGAAAGTAAAAATTGAAGCAATAAGAACTAATAAACTTATTGCTCAGTGTAAAAAATGCCAAAGATTTGGTCATACCCAGAAGTTCTGTAATCGAGAAAACACCTGTGTTAGATGCGCAGAAAATCACTTAACAAAAGATTGCACGATTTCTAGAAATATAGCACCGAAATGTGCCAACTGTAAGGAAGCCCACCCCGCTAACTACAGAGGTTGTGCGGTAGCTAAAGAACTTCAAAAAAGAAGAGATAATGAAACTAAAAATAAAAGAATTCTTAACCAACCAAAAACATTCATCTCCAAAACGGTGAATCCTGGAATTTCTTATTCCCAAATGACGAAAAACCGACATGAGGATGGCAGTAATAGTATTCCAAACTCTGAACCAATAATGTTACAGTTTATGCAAAATATAACAAAACTACTTGATCAGGTAAATTAAAGACTAGATAACCTAGAAGCCAAGAACAATGGTACAATACATAATAAAAATAAACCTTATGGATAAACAAGATATTAGAATTGCAACCTGAAATGCAAATGGCATTCTAAAGAAAAAATATCAACTTGAAGTTTTCTTGCGCATGCAGCATATAGATGTGTGTCTCATCAGCGAAACACATCTAACTACCCAATCAAACTTGAGGATAAAAGGTTACAAAGTATACCACACTATTCACCCTGATAACCAAGCAAACGGTGGTAGTGCGGTCATAATCAAAGAATCTATTGACCACTATGAAGAATGTCACATAGAAAGTGTAGAAATACAACTAACTACTATAAGCATAACATCTACTAAGCAAAAGCTAACGGTTGGAGCAGTTTACTGTCCACCTAAACATAATCTGAAAATAGGAGACTACGAATTGCTATTACAAAATCCTGGCAAAAGATTTATAATAGGAGGGGATTATAATGTAAAACACGTGGACTGGGGATCCAGATTAAACACCACTAAAGGTAGAGAATTGAGAAAAACCATAAGCAAAACAGGATGTAATTACCATTCTACTGGGAAACCGACATATTGGCCAACCGATAGGGAAAAAATACCAGACTTGCTAGACTTCTTTATCACAAAAAATGTGTCTGCTAACTTTATTGAGGTAGAAGAAAATTTCAATTTGGACTCTGATCACTCAGCAATCATACTAACGCTGAGTGAAAGAATTATCAAAAAAGAGGCTCGTCCTACATTGGTAAATAAAACTACTGATTGGAAGAGTTTTGAGACTGAACTCCAAGACAACATAAACTTAAATGTAAAACTAAAATCAATTATAGAACTCGAAGAAGCCACGGAAAATTTCACTAAATTAATTCAGACAATAGCTTTCAATAACACCAAACAAATTTTACATTTAACAAAAGGAACTAACTACCCAATAGAAATAAGAGAGTTAGTCAAGGAAAAACGAAAAGCCAGAAGAAAATGGCAACATTCGAGAGACCCGCATGATAAAAACATATTAAATAATACTACACAAAAACTCAACAGAGAAATAAAAAAGATAAAAGAAGAATCAGTAAGAGTATACTTACAGAATTTAACAGCCGATGAGGAAACCGACTACTCGTTATGGAAGGCAACAAAAAAGATCAAAAGGCCAATAACAACTATTCCACCTATCAGAAAAGACAGAGGACCATGGGCGAGAAATAATAAACAAAAAGCTGAATTATTTGCAGAGTACCTGGCAGAAATATTCAAAGCAAATCAAACTAATGTAGACACTAGATTAGAAGAAATTACTAATCTAAGATCAGTAAATATTCCTGTTGTTACTCCAAAAGAAGTTGCTGAGGAAATAAAATCCAAGTTACGATCAAAAAAAGCACCTGGGTTTGATCTAATTACAGAAGAAATTTTAAAACATCTACCCAAAAAAGGTATAATTATGCTCACATACCTATTCAACGCAGCCTTTCGATTAAGACACGTCCCTGCCTGTTGGAAAGTAGCAGAGGTAATCATGTTGCCAAAACCAGGTAAACCACCAAATGTCGTAAAATCATACAGGCCTATTTCTCTGCTACCAATCATCGGAAAACTCTTTGAGAAGCTATTACTAAAGAGATTGAAACCAATAATTGATAACAATAAACTGATCCCGGACTATCAATTTGGATTTAGACCAAAACACTCCACCATCGACCAGGTGCATCGCATTACTGATATAATTGAACGTGCACTTGAAGAAAAACAAATATGCTCGGCAATCTTTCTCGATGTAGCTCAAGCATTCGATCGAGTGTGGCACGAAGGCTTGATATTTAAACTCCATAAAATAATACCTACACAGTATGCAGAGATTTTGTCTTCATATATCAGTGATAGACTTTTTAGAATTAAGCAGGAAGATGAATATTCTGATTTGAAAGAAATAAGAGCAGGTGTACCACAAGGAAGTGTACTGGGACCCACTCTGTATCTATTATATACTAGTGATCTACCAGACATAAAAGATACTGCAATAGCTACATTCGCCGATGATACTGCTCTCCTCACAGTAGACACTGACCAAGACAAAGCCCTCAGAAAACTGCAAACTGCTAGTAACGTCATCTATAATTGGACTACAAAATGGAAGATAAAACTTAACGAGCTTAAATCTATCCATATTAATTTCACCAACAGAAAAATAATGGATCCACGTCATTTATACATAAATGGTACAATAGTACCACTAAAGCTTAATGCGAAATACCTGGGCATGACTCTCGACGTCAAACTACGGTGGAAAGAACATATAAAGATGAAAAATACTGAGCTTAACATCAAATATAGACAATACTATTGGCTTATTGGAAGGACCTCCAAGTTAGCAATACACAATAAATTAATAATATATAATCAAATCATAAAACCAGTATGGGTTTATGGAATACAGCTTTGGGGATGTGCCAGCAAAAGTAACATAAACATTATTCAAACCTTCCAAAATAAAGTGCAGAGAAGTATAGTTAATGCACAGTGGTATATTCGAAACTCCGATATACATCGAGATCTTGGAATTCTAACCGTTGAGGAAGAAGTAAAAAGGTATGCATGCAAACACGAAGCCAGGCTACACCTTCACGACAATGCAGAAGCTCTTCAACTGCTGGACAACCAAAACCAAGTCCGAAGACTGAAGAGGACGAAACCAGCTGACCTAGTGTAGTGTATTGTGAATAAAAGCAGAGTACAGTGCGCGTGAGTGATTATTATTTAAGAAATATCTTTTGAACAATCTAAAGGACGTTATTGTATTTACTTTAGTTTTTTTAATTAATTAGGTTTAAGATTTATGAGAAAAAAATTAATGGTTAGTCTGTTGTAGACTAGTTTTAATAGATCCACAGCATAGGTGTTGTATTGTTAAAATAAAAAAAAAAAAAAAATTATCCATACTATAGGTCCAAACGCATGTTTATGCATGTTTTAACAAAAATATCCATTTCAAAAATAAGTAAAATCTGACACTATTTTTGTAAATAATCATATAAATATTTGCTTCCGCGCCCGAATTTTATAATTTTTTATCATATTTTAGCTAATAGAAAACATTGCAACAAGAAAATTGCTATTTCAAGTGTGGGAGGTATTCTGAAATCCAGCCCATGTAGCTTACAATATACAACGTATTCATCAAGAATATTTAAAATCTGACTTTATATTTGTAAAAAATCATATAAATATTTGCTTCCTCGCCCGAATTTTATAATTTTTCATCATATTTTAGCTAAAAGAGAACATTTTTACAAGAAAATTGCTATTTCAAGTGTGGTTGGTATTCTAGAATCCAACCAATGAAGCTTACAATATGCAACGTATTCATCAAAAATAGGTAAAATCTGACTTTATTTTTGTAAAAAATCATATAAATATTTGCTTCCGCGCCCGAATTTTATAATTTTTCATCATATTTTAGCTAAAAGAAAACATTGTAACAAGAAAATTGCTATTTCAAGTGTGGTAGGTATTCTGGAATCCAGCCCATGTAGCTTACAATATACAACGTATTCATCAAAAATAGGTCAAATCTAACTTTATTTTTGTAAAAAATCATATAAATATTTGCTTTCACGCCCAAATTATATAATTTTTCATCATATTTTATCCATAGTATAGGTCCAAAAGCATGTTTATGAATGTTTTAACAAAAATATAAATTTCAAAAATAGGTAAAATCTGACTATATTTTTGTAAATAATCATATAAATATTTGCTTCCGCGCCCGAATTTTATGATTTTTCATCATAATTTAGGTAAAAGAAAACATTGCAACAAGAAAATTGCTATTTTAAGTGTGGTAGGTATTCTAGAATACAGCCAATGAAGCTTACAATATACAACGTATTCATCAAAAATCGTTAAAATCTGACTTAATTTTTAAAAAAAATCATATAAATATTTGCTTCCACGCCCGAATTTTATGATTTTTCATCATATTTTAGCTAAAAGAAAACATTGCAAAACGAAAATTGCTATTTCAAGTATGGTAGTTATTCTACAATCCAGCCCATGTAGCTTACAATATACAACGTATTCATTAAAATGACACCTGAAAATTAAATGTTTATTATCTGATTGGTACCAAGTTATGGTCACTTTTGCATGTAAAATGCTAAAATTATCCCTAGTCTAGGTCCAGAAGCATGTTTATGAATGTTTTAACAAAAATATCCATTTTAAGAAAAGTTAAAATATGACTTTATTTTTGTAAAAAATCATATAATTATTTGCTTCCGCGCCCGAATTTTATGATTTTTCATCATATTTTAGCTAAAAGAAAACATTGCAACAAGAAAATTGCTATTTTAAGTGTGGTAGGTATTCTAGAATCCAGCCCATGTAGCTTACAATATACAACGTATTCTTTAAAATGACACTCGAAAATTAAATGTTTATTATCTGATTGGTACCAAGTTATGGTCACTTTTGCATGTCCAATGCTAAAATTATCCATAGTATAGTTCCAAAAGCATATTTATGAATGTTTTAACAAAAATATCCATTTTAAGAATAGGTAACATCTGACTTTATTTTTGTAAAAAATCATATAAATATTTGCTTCCGCGCCCGAATTTTATAATTTTTCATCATATTTTAGCTGAAAGAAAACATTGCAACAAGAAAATTGCTATTTCAAGTGTGGTAGGTATTCTAGAATCCAGCCCATGTAGCTTACAATATACAACGTATTCATCAAAAATAGGTAAAATCTAACATTATTTTAGTAAAAAATCATATAAATATTTGCTTCCGCGCCCGAATTTTATAAATTTTCATCATATTTTATCCATAGTATAGGTCCAAAAGCATATTTATGAATGTTTTAACAAAATATCCATTTTAAGAATAGTTAAAATCAGACTTCTTTTCTGTAAAAAATCATATAAATATTTGCTTTCGCGCCCCGAATTTTATGATTTTTCATCATATTTTAGTTAAAAAAAACATTGCAACAAGAAAATTGCTATTTCAAGTGTGGTAGGTATTCTAGAATCCAGCCCATGTAGCTTACAATATACAACGTATTCATTAAAATGACACCCCGAAATTTAAATGTTTATTATCTGATTGGTACCAAGTTATGGTCACTTTTGCATGACCAATGCTAAAATTATCCATAGTATAGGTCCAAAAGCATGTTTATGAATGTTTTAACAAAAATTTCCATTTTAAGAATAGTTATAATCAGACTTTATTTTTGTAAAGAATCATAAACATATTTGCTTCCGCGACCGAATTTTATGATTTTTCATCATATTTTAGCTAAAAGAAAACATTGCAACAAGAAAATTGCTATTTCAAGTATGGTAGGTATTCTACAATCCAGCCCATGTAGCTTACAATATACAACGTATTCTTTAAAATGACACTCGAAAATTAAATGTTTATTATCTGATTGGTACCAAGTTATGGTCACTTTTGCATGTCCAATGCTAAAATTATCCATAGTATAGATCCAAAAGCATGTTTATGAATGTTTTAACAAAAATATCCATTTTAAGAATAGGTAACATCTGACTTTATTTTTGTAAAAAATCATATAAATATTTGCTTCCGCGCCCGAATTTTATAATTTTTTATCATATTTTAGCTGAAAGAAAACATTGCAACAAGAAAATTGCTATTTCAAGTGTGGTAGGTATTCTAGAATCCAGCCCATGTAGCTTACAATATACAACGTATTCATCAAAAATAGTTAAAATCTGACATTATTTTTGTAAAAAATCATATAAATATTTGCTTCCGCGCCCGAATTTTATAATTTTTTATCATATTTTATCAATAGTATAGGTCCAAAAGCACATTTATGAATGTTTTAACAAAAATATCCATTTTAAAAATAGTTAAAATCTGACTTTATTTTTGTAAAGAATCATAAAAATATTTGCTTCCGCGCCCGAATTTTATGATTTTTCATCATATTTTAGCTAAAAGAAAACATTGCAACAAGAAAATTGCTATTTCAAGTGTGGTAGGTATTCTAGAATCCAGTCAATGAAGCTTAAAATATGCAACGTATTCATCAAAAATAGGTAAAATCTGACTTTATTTTTGTAAAAAATCATATAAATATATGCTTCCGCGACCGAATTTTATAATTTTTCATCATATTTTAGCCAAAAGAAAACATTGCAACAAGAAAATTGCTATTTCAAGTGTGGTAGGTATTCTAGAATCCAGCCCATGTAGCTTACAATATATAACGTATTCATTAAAAATAGGTAAAACCTGACTTTATTCTTGTAAAAAATCATATAAATATTTGCTTCCGCGCCCGAATTTTATAATTTTTCATCATATTTTATCCATAGTATAGGTCCAATAGCATGTTTATGAATGTTTTAACAAAAATATCCATTTCAAAAATAGGAAAAATCTGACTTTATTTTTGTAAAATATCATATAAATATTTGCTTCCGCGTCCGAATTTTATAATTTTTCATCATATTTTATCCATAGTATAGGTCTAAAAGCATGTTTATGAATGATTTAACAAAAATATCCATTTCAAAAATAGGTAAAATTTGACTTTATTTTTGTAAAAAATCATATAAATATTTGCTTCCGCGCCCGAATTTTATTATTTTTCGTCATATTTTAGCTAAGAGAAAACATTGCTACAAGAAAATTGTTATTTCAATTGTGGTAGGTATTCTAGAATCCAGCCCATGTAGCTTACAATATACAACGTATTCATTAAAATGACACCCGAAAATTAAATGATTATTATCTGATTGCTAGCAAGTTATGGTCACTTTTGCATGTCCAATGCTAAAATCATCCATAGTATAGTTCCAAAAGCATGTTTATGAATGTTTTAACAAAAATAACCATTTTAAGAATAGGTAAAATCTGACTTTATTTTTGTAAAAAATCATATAAATATTTTCTTCCGCGCCTGAATTTTATAATTTTTCATTATATTTTATCCATAGTATAGGTCCAAAAGCATATTTATGAATTTTTTAACAAAAATAACCATTTTAAGAATATTTAATAAATCTGACTTTATTTTAGTAAAAAATCATATAACTATTTGCTTCCGCGCCCGAATTTTATGATTTTTCATCATAATTTAGGTAAAAGAAAACAGTGCAACAAGAAAATTGCTATTTCAAGTGTGGTAGGTATTCTAGAATCCAGCCCATGTAGCTTACAATATACAACCTTTTCATTAAAAATAGGTAAAATCTAACTTTATTTTTGTAAAAAATCATATAAATATTTGCTTCTGCGCCCGAATTTTATAATTTTCCATCATATTTTAACCATAGTATAGGTCCAGAAGCATGTTTATGAATGTTTTAACAAAAATATCCATTTCAAAAATAGGTAAAATCTAACTTTATTTTTGTAAAAATTCATATAAATATTTGCTTTCGCGCCCGAATTTTATGATTTTTCATCATATATTAGTTAAAGAAAACATTGCTACAAGAAAATTGCTATTTCAATTGTGGTAGGTATTCTAGAATCCAGCCCATGTAGCTTACAATATACAACGTATTCATCAAAAATAGGTAAAATCTGACTTTATTTTTGTAAAAAATCATATAAATATTTGCTTCCGCGCCCGAATTTTATAATTTTTCATCATATTTTATCCATAGTATTGGTCCAAAACATTGTTTATGAATGTTTTAACAAAAATATCCATTTCAAAAATAGGTAAAATCTGACTTTATTCTTGTAAAAAATCATATAAATATTTGCTTCCGCGCTCGAATTTTATGATTTTTCATCATAATTTAGGTACAAGAAAACATTGCAACAAGAAAATTGCTATTTCAAGAGTGGTAGTATTCTAGAATCCAGCCAATGAAGCTTACAATATGCAACTTATTGCTCGATGGCGTCCCGGGGCGGCGCTACATTCGCTACATTCCCACCACTGGTCCCGTTCACGCAGCCCGACGTCTTCTTCGCCAGCAGCAGCGAGATCTTGTCTTGCGTCGACGGCCGCTTCGACTTCTTGTGTTTCTTTCATCAAAAATAGGTAAAATCTGACTTTATTTTTGTAAAAAATCATAAAAAAATTTGCTTCCGCGACCGAATTTTATGATTTTTCATCATAATTTTGGTAAAAGAAAACATTGCAACAAGAAAATTGCTTTTTCAAGTGTGGTAGGTTTTCTAGAATCCAGCCAATGAAGCTTACAATATACAACGTATTCATCAAAAATAGGTAAAATCTGAATTAATTTTTGTAAAAAATTATATAAATATTTGCTTCCGCACCCGAATTTTATAATTTTACATTATTTTTTATCCATAGTATCGTTCCAAAAGCATGTTTATGAATGTTTTAACAAAAATAACCATTTCAAAAATAGGTAAAATCTGACTATATTTTTGTAAAAATTCATATAATTATTTGCTTCCGCGTCCAAATTTTATAATTTTTCATCATATTTTAGCAAAAAGAAAACATTGCAACAAGAAAATTGCTATTTCAAGTGTGGTGGTATTCTAGAATCCAGTCAATGAAGCTTAAAATATGCAACGTATTCATCAAAAATAGGTAAAATCTGACTTTATTTTTGTAAAAAATCATATAAATATATGCTTCCGCGACCGAATTTTATAATTTTTCATCAAATTTTAGCCAAAGGAAAACATTGCAACAAGAAAATTGCTATTTCAAGTGTGGTAGGTATTCTAGAATCCAGCCCATGTAGCTTACAATATACAACGTATTCATTAAAAATATGTAAAATCTGACTTTATTTTTGTAAAAAATCATATAAATATTTTCTTCGGCGCCCGAATTTTATAATTTTTCATTATATTTTATCCATAGTATAGGTCCAAAAGTATATTTATGAATTTTTTAACAAAAATAACCATTTTAAGAATATTTAATAAATCTGACTTTATTTTTGTAAAAAATCATATAACTATTTGCTTCCGCGCCCGAATTTTATGATTTTTCATCATAATTTAGGTAAAAGAAAACAGTGCAACAAGAAAATTGCTATTTCAATTGTGGTAGGTATTCTAGAATCCAGCCCATGTAGCTTACAATATACAACGTATACATAAAAAATAGGTAAAATCTGACTTTATTTTCGTAAAAAATCATATAAATATTTGCTTCCGCGCCCGAATTTTATAATTTTTCATCATATTTTATCCATAGTATTGGTCCAAAAGCATGTTTATGAATGTTTTAACAAAAATATCAATTTCAAAAATAAGTAAAATCTGAATTTATTTTTGTAAAAAATCATATAAATATTTGCTTCCGCGCCCGAATTTTATGATTTTTCATCATAATTTAGGTAAAAGAAAACATTGCAACAAGAAAATTGCTATTTCAAGAGTGGTAGTATTCTAGAATCCAGCCAATGAAGCTTACAATATGCAACTTATTCATCAAAAATAGGTAAAATCTGACTTTATTTTTGTAAAAAATCATAAAAATATTTGCTTCCGCGACCGAATTTTATGATTTTTCATCATAATTTTGGTAAAAGAAATCATTGCAACAAGAAAATTGCTTTTTCAAGTGTGGTCGGTTTTCTAGAATCCAACTAATGAAGCTTACAATATACAACGTTTATATCAAAAATAGGTAAAATCTGACTTAATTTTTGTAAAAAATTATATAAATATTTGCTTCCGCACCCGAATTTTATAATTTTACATTATATTTTATCCATAGTATCGTTCCAAAAGCATGTTTATGAATGTTTTAACAAAAATATCCATTTCAAAAATAGGTAAAATCTGACTATATTTTTGTAAAAATTCATATAATTATTTGCTTCCGCGTCCGAATTTTATAATTTTTCATCATATTTTAGCAAAAAGAAAACATTGCAACAAGAAAATTGCTATTTCAAGTGTGGTGGTATTCAAGAATCCAGTCAATGAAGCTTAAAATATGCAACGTATTCATCAAAAATAGGTAAAATCTGACTTTATTTTTGTAAAAAATCATATAAATATATGCTTCCGCGACCGAATTTTATAATTTTTCATCAAATTTTAGCCAAAAGAAACCATTGCAACAAGAAAATTGCTATTTCAAGTGTGGTAGGTATTCTAGAATACAGCCCATGTAGCTTACAATATACAACGTATTCATTAAAAATAGGTAAAACCTGACTTTATTTTTGTAAAAAATCATATAAATATTTGCTTCCGCCCCCGAATTTTATAATTTTTCATCATATATTATCCATAGTATAGGTCCAAAAGCATGTTTATGAATGTTTTAACAAAAATATCCATTTCAAAAATAGGAAAAATCTGACTTTATTTTTGTAAAATATCATATAAATATTTGCTTCCGCGCCCGAATTTTATAATTTTTCATCATATTTTATCCATAGTATAGGTCCAAAAGCATGTTTATGAATGTTTTAACAAAAATATCCATTTCAAAAATAGGAAAAATCTGACTTTATTTTTGTAAAATATCATATAAATATTTGCTTCCGCGCCCGAATTTTATAATTTTTCATCATATTTTATCCATAGTATAGGTCCAAAAGCATGTTTATGAATGTTTTAACAAAAATATCCATTTCAAAAATAGGTAAAATTTTACTTTATTTTTGTAAAAAATCATATAAATATTTGCTTCCGCGCCCGAATTTTATGATTTTTCGTCATATTTTAGCTAAGAGAAAACATTGCTACAAGAAAATTGTTATTTCAATTGTGGTAGGTATTCTAGAATCCAGCCCATGTAGCTTACAATATACAACGTATTCATCAAAAATAGCTAAAATCTGACTTTATTTTTGTAAAAAATCATATAAATATTTGCTTCCGCGCCCGAATTTTATAATTTTTCATCATATTTTAGCTAAAAGAAAACATTGCAACAAGAAAATTGCTATTTCAAATGTAGTAGGTATTCTAGAATCCAGCTCATGTAGCTTACAATATACAACGTATTCATTAAAAATATGTAAAATCTGACTTTATTTTTGTAAAAAATCATATAAATATTTGCTTCGGCGCCCGAATTTTATAATTTTTCATCATATTTTATCCATAGTATAGGTCCAAAAGCATGTTTATGAATGTTTTAACAAAAATATCCATTTCATGAATAGGTAAAATCTGACTTTATTTTTGTAAAAAATAATATAAATATTTGCTTCCGCGCCCGACTTTTATGATTTTTCATCATATTTTAGCTAAAAGAAAACATTGCTACAAGAAAATTGCTATTTCAATTGTGGTTGGTATTCTAGAATCCAGCCCATGTAGCTTACAATATACAACGTATTCATCAAAAATAGGTAAAATCTGACTTTATTTTTGTAAAAAATCATATAAATATTTGCTACCGCGCCCGAATTTTATAATTTTTCATTATATTTTATCCATAGTATAGGTCCAAAAGCATGTTTATGAATGTTTTAACAAAAATATCCATTTCAATAATAGGTAAAATCTGACTTTATTTTTATAAAAAATCATATAAATATTTGCTGCCGCGCCCGAATTTTATGATATTTCATCATAATTTAGGTAAAAGAAAACATTGCAACAAGAAAATTATTATTTCAAGTGGGGTAGGTATTCTAGATTTCAGCCTATGAAGCTTACAATATACAACGTATTCATCAAAAATAGGTAAAATATGACTTAATTTTTGTAAAAAATTATATAAATATTTGCTTCCGCGAACGATTTTTATAATTTTCCATTATATTTTATCCATAGTATAGGTCCAAAAGCATGTTTATGAATGTTTTAACAAAAATATCCATTTCAAAAATAGGTTAAATCTGACATTATTTTTGTAAAAAATCTTATAAATATTTGCTTCCGCGCCCGAATTTTATAATTTTTCATCATATTTTAGCTAAAAGAAAACATTGCAACACGAAAATTGCTATTTCAAGTGTGGTGGTATTCTAAAATCCAGCCAATGAAGCTTACAATATGCAACGTATTCATCAAAAATAGGTAAAATCTGACATTATTTTTGTAAAAAATCATAAAAATATTTGCTTCCGCGACCGAATTTTATGATTTTTTATCATAATTTAGGTAAAAGAAAACATTTCAACAAGAAAATTGCTATTTCAAGTGTGGTAGGTATTCTAGAATCCAGCCAATAAAGCTTACAATATACAACGTATTCATCAAAAATTGGTCAAATCTGACTTAATTTTTGTAAAAAATTATATAAATATTTGCTTCCGCGCCCGAATTTTATAATTTTTCATTATATTTTATCCATAGTATAGGTCCAAAAGCATGTTTATGAATGTTTTAACAAAAATATCCATTTCAAAAATAGGTAAAATCTGACTTTATTTTTGTAAAAAATCATATAAATATTTGCTTTCGCGCCCGAATTTTATGATTGTTCATCATATTTTAGCTAAAAAAAACATTGCTACAAGAAAATTGCTATTTCAATTGTGGTTGGTATTCTAGAATCCAGCCCATATAACTTACAATATTCAACGTATTCATCAAAAATAGGTAAAATCTGACTTTATTTTTGTAAAAAATCATATAAATATTTGCTTCCGCGACCGATTTTTATAATTTTTCATCCTATTTTAGCTAAAAGAAAACATTGAAACAAGATAATGGCTATTTCAAGTGTGGTAGGTATTCTAGAATCCAGCCCATGTAGCTTACAATATACAACGTATTCATTAAAAATTTGTAAAATCAGACTTTATTTTTGTAAAAAATCATATAAATATTTGCTTCCGCGCCCGAATTTTATAACTTTTCATCATATTTTCTCCATAGTATAGGTCCAAAAGCATGTTTATGAATGTTTAACAAAAATATCCATTTCAAGAATAGGTAAAATCTGACTTTATTTTTGTAAAAAATCATATAAATATTTTCTTCCGCGTCCGAATTTTATGATTTTTTATCATAATTTAGGTAAAAGAAAACATTTCAACAAGAAAATTGCTATTTCAAGTCTGGTAGGTATTCCAGAATCCTGCCAATTAAGCATACAATATACAACGTATTCATCAAAAATAGGTAAAATCTGACTTAATTTTTGTAAAAAATTATATAAATATTTGCTTCCGCGCCCGAATTTTATAATTTTTCATCATATTTTAGCTAAAAGAAAACATTGCAACAAGAAAATTGTTATTTCAAGTGTGGTGAAATTCTAGAATGAAGCCAATGAAGCTTACAATATGCAACGTATTCATTAAAAATAGGTTAAATCTGACTTTATTTTTGTAAAAAATCATATAATATTTGCTTGAGCGCCCGAATTTTATAATTTTTCATCATATTTTAGCTAAAAGAAAACATTGCAACAAGAAAATTTTTATTTCAAGTGTGGTAGGTATTCTAAAATCCAGCCCATGTAGCTTACAATACACAACGTATTCATTAAAAATTTGTAAAATATGACTTTATTTTTGTAAAAAATCATATAAATATTTGCTTCCACGCCCGAATTTTATAATTTTTCATCATATTTTATCCATAGTATAGGTCCAAAAGCATTTTTATGAATGTTTAACAAAAATATCCATTTCAAGAATAGGTAAAATCTGACTTTATTTTTGTAAAAAATCATATAAATATTTTCTTCCGCTTCCGAATTTTATGATTTTTTATTATAATTTAAGTAAAAGAAAACATTGCAACAAGAAAATTGCTATTTCAAGTGTGGTAGGTATTCTAAAATCCAGCCCATGTAGCTTACAATATACAACGTATTCATTAAAAATAGGTAAAATCTGACTTTATTTTTGTAAAAAATCATATAAATATTTGCTTCCGCGCCCAAATTTTATAATTTTTTATCATATTTTATCCATAATATAGCTCCAAAAGCATGTTTATGAATGTTTAACAAAAATATCCATTTCAAGAATAGGTAAAATCTGACTTTATTTTTGTAAAAAATCATATAAATATTTTCTTCCGCTTCCGAATTTTATGATTTTTTATCATAATTTAAGTAAAAGAAAACATTGCAACAAGAAAATTGCTATTTCAAGTGTGGTAGGTATTCTAGAATCCAGCCCATGTAGCTTACAATATACAACGTATTCATTAAAAATAGGTAAAATCTGACTTTATTTTTGTAAAAAATCATATAAATATTTGCTTCCGCGCCCAAATTTTATAATTTTTTATTATATTTTATCCATGATATAGCTCCAAAAGCATGTTTATGAATGTTTAACAAAAATATCCATTTCAAGAATAAGTAAAATCTCATTTTATTTTTGTAAACAATCATATAAATAAGTAGGTATAATCGGAGGTTTCTGGCTCACTTCCGCTTCCGGTCTTGGTATTAAGCTAGTGTTTGCACGCCTAGGTTGTATGCAACCCACATGCGTCCAGTGTGTTGTGTACAGCGCAGCACATCGGCGTGCTGTTGTCCCTGAATTTTATGCAACCCACATGCCTTGTTTGTATTGTTGTGCAGTTTCCCAATAGAGATCTCATTCTTGTGTGGTGCCCTCTCCCTCTCCACCCTTTCTCTTCCTCACTCTCTCTCTCTCTACGGTGTATGAAATTATATTTCGATATATATATACATATATATATATTGAACTCTGTACTCTTATGGTCTCTTTTTTGTCCGTTCGGTACAAAAAATCTAGTTGTTTTTTATTTACTAAAATTGTTGTCCTTATTTTTAACTGAATGGTTGAGCGTATTAATGTGTATGTCTAACTGTTATTGAAATCATTAAAACTAGAGATCTAGAGTTCAAATCCCAGCGACAGACATTATTTTTTATTTGTAACACAAATATTACAACAGATGTCTCTGGTGTACATTAAAATTACATGTGTATGTATGTGTGCGCACTAGAGAAGCAAATTAATACTTGGTATTATTATTTTTTAATTTAGTTACATTTTTGATGTTCATCAAGAATATCCCTTTTTAACAATGTATATATTATTTTTTATATTATTAAGTTCTTCACATGTTGTTTTAACTATAATTAGTGAATTTAGTGATGAAGATTCACTTATATTTTTGGAACAATATGGTTATATGAACAATGATAATAATACTATTGTGTCATATAACACACAAAATAATTCAGCGTATAGAAATGGTTTAATTTTGTATCAAAAGAGACATAATTTATCAGCAGATGGAATATTAAATAACGAAACAATAAATTTTATGCGAAAACCAAGATGTGGTATGCCCGATATAGACCAATTTACCACACATCATATAAAATGGGGAAATAATACAATATATTGGTATTATCATGGACATGAAGATGGCAATATAATGAATAATATTATAGAAAAAGCATTTAATTTATGGTCTAAGTATACTAATTTAGAATTTTTCAGAACAAATGTTTATAATAATGCTCAAATATTTATTACATTTGGTAATGCATTTCACTACAGATATAAACCTCGTGGAAGTTGTACTTCAAATTTTGATGGTCCCGGTAGTATATTGGGACATGCTGATTATCCAAATATAAATTTTTATTCAGAGATTCATTTAGATATTACAGAAAATTGGTCTTTAGAATTATCAAAACCGGATGATGAAAGTATTATTAGTTTATACCAAGTACTCATACACGAAATAGGACATGTATTAGGATTGCATCATTCTTCTGATACGAATTCCATAATGTATGCAGCGTATAACACACATCAACATATATTTACAATTTATTCAGATGAATTACCTGAAGATGATATAAGAGGAATTCAAAATTTATATGGTAGTAAATTAACACAAACTATTGTGACCGATCTTGTCAATACAACTTTAGTAACAGAAAAAGTACAACAAGTAAAAAATAAATTGCAGGAAAAAGAACAAGATGATGACAATTCTTTTCCATTGTTATGTGATTTGACAGATGTTAAGAATTTTCTTATTGTCAAGAACAAAATTTATATTTTTTATAAACATTGGGTTTGGTATAAAGAACTTAATTCAAAAATTTTTAATAATAAACCAATGTTAATAACAGATTGGTTAACATTTTTACCAGAAAATTTTACAGATATATCAGCTGTATATTTGAGACCTAATGGAAATGTTGTTTTAATTATAAATGATCAAAGTTACAATATAAAATATCCTTCATTTTTAGCTGATTCTTCGTATTCTGGTAATCCTTACAATAAAGCTATACATAACATACATGGAGCAGTAAATAACCATTTTGGTAAAACATATTTATTTTATAACGGTGACAGCTTTATTGAAATAGACGAGTGTAATTTTGTAACAATTAATAATGGTAAAATTAAAGATAAATTTCCAGGAATACCAGATAATATAGAAACTGTATTTAAATATACAAATGGTCGTTTGTATTTTTTTAAAAATAATATTTTTTATGAATTTAATGAATTCACAAATATGTTAGAACGAGCTGGTAAATTTAATTTTTCTTTATTTGACTTTAACTGTCCTAACATTAGTATATTAGAACAAATTCAAATTTTATTATCAAAATTGTGGAATTACAAAAATCAGTAATTATTATTCACTGTCAACTAAAGTATATATAATTTGAATTTGAAATAAAATAGTTAGTTATAAAGTAAATCTACATCATGTCAGATTTTAATTTTTCGAAGTTTACTGATGTTAATTATATATTAAGTTTTAAACCTGATAGTGTAACATATCAAACATTGAAAAAATATTATGAAGCAGACTTAAAATCTATGTTTCCATTAAATTCAATGACCAATGAGGATATTAAAAATCTTCCAGTGGAATTTATAAAATATAAAAATAAAGGAGATATTGGACAATTGAGTTTTGTGTGGGACAAATTACCTGAAGATTGGAAAAAGGATATTTTTTTTAAAAAATTTGAACCTTGTTTACAACATCCTGATACGAGACTTACTGTGGCTGATTCACCATATGATTGCTTACTTATCACAAATTGTCCACTGTGTTATGAAGATAAAAAATTATCACTTCAGAGTGAATTTAATCGTTTATCTACATTCAGTACGTGGTCAAATACAAATATTTGTGCCAAGGAATTAGCAACAGCTGGGTTCTTTTACAAAAACTATAGTGATTTTGTGCAGTGTGCTTTTTGTGATGTTGAAATATGCAATTTTGAGGAAAACGATGTTGCACTGTTTGAACATTATCGTTGGTCTCCAAATTGTAAATTTCTATTAAAAAATACTACAAATGTTCCAATTAATAAATATTATACAAATTATGTTCTTAGTATTGTTAAGATTTTAAATTACATAAAATGTAGTAAGACTATACATGAAGAAGATAAAGAGAAATTTATAAAATTGTTGAAAGAAAATTATAAACATTTTTATACATTCATTGTACCTGTAATTGAAAAAATAAAGAAAAACACAAATAATTTGTAATTATATTGTTTTATTATATACCTCATTACATAATATTACATAAAATTATCTGAATTTATACAATATATATCATCGTCTAGAATTTTTTTAATTTTATATACATTACTTACAGCACAAACATATGGAATAGAATGTAAGAAACATGTTTTATGAATTAAACAATTTTTTAAAGCTACTTTATAATTAAATTCGCTTAAATCTATAATATTACATGTTTTTACACTGAATGATAATAAAAATTCTTTTTTGACAGCACCTTGTACGTAAACAGTTTTTGATTCTTCTAAAAAATTTTTTAGCTCACAACACATTTCGTTATAATTTATATGTCCGTTATCCCATTTTAATCCGTGATGATTTCGACATAACCATGTAGCACATCTTTTGTTATGTTGTGGTAATTCTTCCCATGTAAATGGTGGTTTGATATAAAAATGTTGTTGTTTACTTCCATCTCTTGATAGTATAAAAATTTCTTTTGGTATTATAATATATCCATCAGCTTGAAATCCTTGTATGTCAATAATTAACTCCATTATATATATTTTTTGTACGATGTTCTAATTACTTTGAATGTTTGAATTAAAATGAGCTTGTAACATCACTTGACAGCAGATTATATTCAACTATCTTATCATGTATTATTAGAATGTTTGCGGTTGTATGGTAGGAAATTCTAATATCAGCTGAAGAAGTTTGAAAAGTTTCATTTTTCTTTTGATTTGAGCAATGAAGTACGATGTTCTAATTGCTTTAAATGTTTAAATTAAAATGAATTTCTAACATCCCCTGACAACGGGTTATATTCAACAATCTTATCATGTATTATCAGACAATATGCGGTTGTATTCGCCGGGAAATTAGTGTCTGATTCAAATTCCAATCTAATATCAACTGAAGAAGTTTGAAGAGTTTCATTTTGATTTGAGCAATCAATTACTATTAATGGCGCAATTTCTTTGAATTTCTTTCTATCTAATAATACACCGAAATTTTGTTGATAGTAAGCATTTTGGAAATTTGCATACATGTGATACAGAACTGCATAATTATTATTTGAAAAGTCAATATTTAAGTTGTCGTATGGATAATATGTAGAATTCAAATACAATTTAATATTTGTTAAATTACACGAATCGAAAATGCTTGCATCCTTATCTTTTTTATTTTTACGATCAGTTTGAAATCCTACAATTACAAATCTTGGTGTTTCCAACTGTGTAGACGATTTAATAGACCATGTTTGTTTTTTAGCTGCTGGTAGTACAGGATATTCATATATATCCCAAGAACGATATGCTAATGGCAAAAAACGATTTGAATTTACAATGTTTAATAATTTTAAACGATTTTCATTGTTAACTGACACATGTGGCATGCACCAAACAATTTTTTTTATATTAAATTTTAATTCTGCTGTTGATTTGTAAGCAGCACTATCATTCCTTGCTCTTATCAAATTAAGTTCTTGTCGCACATTTAAAATAATTTTCTTGTTGTCTTCTGCAAATCCGAGTAACAATATTTGAAGGAATGCATACATTAAAATTACCCTCCTTATCCAAAATATTTTCATTATCAACAATCCAACCAGCATTTATTAAATTTTGACGTTCTGAATATGAATTAGATACATATCCTTTCATTGTGCTTGTTATTCCAACATTTTTAATTGTATCAATTTCAACAGTGTTTAATAAATATTTTATATCTTCAAATAAATAGGAAATACCATTATTAGTAATTTTAGTATCTATAGGAGGTGCAGATCCATCTTCTTTTGTTAATTTGCCTTCAATATATAAGTAACTTTCATGTGGTAATGTATAAATATCCTGTTGTTGTATTTGTATTCGAATTTCATCACAATTATTAAAAGATGAAGCAACAATTGGTTGATAACTATGTATTTGTTTGTTTGATATTGTATTATCAAACACAATATTAGATGTAATATTTAAAATATTACTCATAGTTTATATTTTAAGTTTTAAACCCAATGACTTTAGAAATTTCTTATTTTTTGTAGATATAGTCAATTTTGAGGTTAATAAACGTCTTTTTGACAACACTGACGGTACACTGAATTTTGTCTCTGATAGTTGAGTTCTTTTATAGTCAATACCCATTAGAAACTTTTTTAAGATGAAGTCTCACAGTAATTGTCTCACCACGAAAATTTACTATTCTCCCCTCTTGATCAGTAATAGTTAGAGTAATATTATTTACTCTATGAGTGTTCACTGGTAAATAAATCACATTTTTAGGTACTTCGAGTATTTTATACCCAGGTGCAACTGATGGGAAAAACTCATGAATAATATGTTCCAGTTTACCATTCTTATAAGACCCCGTAACTATATTACATTGAATAAGAATAGAGTTCACTTTAATTATATCAACTGGTAAATCACTTTCATAAATAATATTACTTTCAAGAATCCGTTTTGTAAATCCAAGCAATGCACCAATATTATTTTCCTTCGTAAAATCAATTCTAACTGAACTTTTTATTTCACATCTTAATGTATTATTGTTAGCAATTAGATTAATAAAGTTATTTTTATTTTTCTCTTTTTTTTTTGGATTATATTATCAAAATAAACTATATTAGGATCGTTAAGTTCTTTCTTTAAAATTTTATCTAAATCTTCAATTTCATATGAACCCACTGGAATAGTGTATTCTTGAATTGTGTTATCAATATAATAATAAAATTTATTATTAGTTTCATCAACGTTGGGTATTGAATGAAATGTTTCAAAATTAATTAAACCAACAGCATATTCGCTACGATTATTTAGTTCAATAGGTGGAAAAAAATCTGCACTTAATTCTGATTTATTTCCAGTTAATGTAATTGTTATGGAATCCATTATGAAACTAATTTAATTAGAAATTTTCTTTTGAATTTATAAGAAAATTTAAACATAAATGACCACAATTATATGAATTTAGTCTTTGTAATCGTTTATGATTATATCTGATTTTAATCTTATCCCCAAAATAATATACTAACTCTTTAGGTGGTGGTAAATTTCCAAAACTGTCAAAATACAAAACATAATTATTTTTTTTAATATATGCAACCCAATGAGTCCCAGGACCGTAGTTGTTATCTAAGTTAACAATTGCAGCTTCATATTTTAATGGAAATTTCGGTAGTGTGTCACGCATATAGATACCACGAAAATGTTTTATATTCGAACTATATTTCTTTAAATCCCAATTAGTTAACGCCCTGTTCGGCAATTTTTTGATTTTTTTTTTTTGTTCTTTTTAATTCCTGATCCTTTTTTGTACGGCTTTAAATATAAGCCATCACCAACAGTTTTCTTCAACATTTTTTGTACCCCATATGATGCAGCCCCACTTGTAGCACCAGCTATAAGTGCTTTTCCAAGAAAAGGTAATAAAGCTGCAAGTGGTAAAAATCCACCCTTCTTCTTTCGATTTTTTATGACACGACCACGGCGATGTTTTTTCACCGGTTTAGTTTTTATTCCCATACCAAATTTTCGTTTTGCTTTCATCATGTTTGTTACTGTCCAAGCAGCTGCTTTCTCTTTAAAGGATGAATCTTTTGATAATACTCTGTTCCACGCTCTTTCTTGTAAAATTTTGTCAGCTTCGTGTCTTTTTTTTAAATCATTGCTGTGGGAATAAGCAATGTCATGTTCACGACAAGCTTCATCTAACGGGTTGATACCCCGATGACCTAGAGCTAATCTTTTCCTTAATTTCGTACCAGGACCACAAAAATTATAACCAGGTATGTGTAGTTCAATAGGTAAAGAATCTATTACTTTGTTAATTATACCAGCTCCACTGTACGTAATCATTCAGTTCTGGTTTGTAACTAAAGTATAAAACAGTCTTACGTATATATTTATATATATACTCAATAAATAAAAATGTCATTTATTAAGCACAAGCAATCTTTAAAAGTAAAAAATTTTGATTTGAAATCTCTTAAAAATGATATTAGAAATCATAGTAATTTATTACCAAATAACATACGTTGTATAATTATTGGACCTAGCGGTTGTGGGAAAACCAATATTTTGCTTAGTTTACTTACTCATATAAATGGTTTAAAATTTAGAAATATTTATTTATATTCAAAATCAACACAACAACCAAAATACAAGTTTCTAAAAGAATGTGCATCCAAAGTGAAGGGAATGGGTTATTACGAATTTAATGACAATTGTGATATTATATCACCAAATGAAGCACAACATAATTCTGTTATAATTTTCGATGATGTAACTTGTGACAAACAAAATTGTATGCGTGAATATTTTAGTATGGGACGACACAATTTAATTGATTGTTTTTATCTTTCCCAGACATATGCACACATACCAAAACATTTAATTAGAGACAATACAAATTTTATTATTTTATTTAAACAAGATGAAACTAATTTGCGTCATGTTTATAATGATCATGTTAACACAGATATGTCCTTCGATCAATTCAAAAATTTTTGTATAAAATGTTGGCAAGATAAATATGACTTTGCAGTCATTGATAAAGACAGTTGTGGCTTAGGTCGTTACCGGAAAGGATTAGATAAATTTTATCAAAAAGAATGAATGACAAGAACGTTCTACAAGATATTATATCAGTAAGTAAAGTATTACGAAAAAAATTTAATGCTGTAAAAAGAGGACATGTTGACAGAGAAGAATTATTACAAAAAACATTTAAACCAATAATTACACCTTTAGAAGAATTCGTTAAAAACAAATCTAGTTCAGAAATAAAGGAAAAAACAGAAATTAATAACGAAACTAAAAAATTTAAACAAAAATTAAATTTTGAAGATTCTCCTAATGAACCTTTTTTGTCTCCAACAATTTCTAATGTAAAAACAGAAAATAAGTATGAAATATCACCAGAAATTTCGCCAATAACAGAAGCCAGATTATCAATCAATACACCGCAAGGACAAGAAGAATGGGAAAATTTAGAATTGAAATTTGGAAATGTAGCTTCAAAATATCTCATGAAATATTTATTAAATCATGGTGATATTGATAAAATATATGGGTTACAATATGATAATGGATTATTTAAATTGGGAAAAAAATATATAGAAATAGATAAAAATGATATCATAATTGACAATATTCAGTATGAAGGAACAGAAGGTTTATACGAATTAATTTTTAAAAAAGATCCACAATTATACACCGAACATGATAAAGAGGTATATATAAATATTCTAAAACAAACAGATGCACATAAAAATACAACAGGAACACGAGTCATTATATCTACATATCCTAAATATTTTAACATTATTAAACCAAATTTTGTACGTACATCGTCCCGTTCTACTAAAGCTAAAAAAAGATATTCACCATCTGTACAAACAAAAATTAAAAAGAAAGGTTATGGATTGCTTCCTAATGACATGGAATTTACAGACTATAAGCGAGAATATGTCTATTGGGATTCTGCTGATGAGTTAGTAGATCGTCTACAATTACTACTGGCCTCGAAACAAGCGGGGAATAATAATGTAAACAATGAAATTATATCCATTATTGAAGAATTAAGAGAAGCTAATATAATACAATAAATATTTAAAATTTGATATTAGTATTAAAATGTCTGTTGACAAGTTCGGTAGACGTTTTAAACGACGAAAAAATTATAGTGATCAGTTTTCGTTGCGGTTAAATAATAATACATATGACGTAAATGACAAAAGATTAGTAAATGTTGCAAATCCAATAGAGCCATTAGATGCAACTACTAAAAATTATGTTGATTTACAAATTATAAAATCTGTAAAAGATGTGCAATCACATTCAATAAATATATCAATAGAAGATAATACAGAAGTATACAATGCTAAAATGAAACCAATTGCAAATGTTGCAGTGCCAATTAACAATACAAACGCAACAAATAAAAAGTACGTAGATGAAAAAATTGACTCAGTAATAAACATAGTTCCATCAATTGTAGACTCAAAAATTAATGCAAAATTGAATATATTTAATGATCTTATAGAAACAAAATCAAATAATAATCAACAAGAAATAGAATCAGTAATAAAAGTAATTCCATCAATTTTAGACTCAAAAATTAATGAAAAATTGAATAAATTCTGTGATTTTCTAGAAACAAAATCAAATAATAATCAACAAAAAATAGATGCTATAAATAGAACATTACCAGAAATTATAGACTCAAAAATAAATACTAATTTGAACAAATTTAACAAACTTGTAAAAGACATTGAAAAAAATACTAGAACCACAATTGAAACAATTGTAAAATCATTAGACTCAATTGTGGGTTCAAAATTAAATACTCATTTACACAATATTAATGAAAGAATAGAAGGAATAGTAAGAAATATTAATATTGAACAAACAAATATTCGTGACCAAAGTTCTAAAATTGAAAAACAAGATGAAAAAATCGTTAATCTTACGACTATGGTACAGAACATGATAAAAGAAAAAACTATAGTTCAAAACATGTTGAAAGAAAGAATAAAGAGTATTCAACCAGACGAATCAAAAATAGACTCAATTGTGGGTTCAAAATTAAATACTCATTTACACAATATTAATGAAAGAATAGAAGGAATAGTAAGAAATATTAATATTGAACAAACAAATATTCGTGACCAAAGTTCTAAAATTGAAAAACAAGATGAAAAAATCGTTAATCTTACGACTATGGTACAGAACATGATAAAAGAAAAAACTATAGTTCAAAACATGTTGAAAGAAAGAATAAAGAGTATTCAACCAGACGAATCAAAAATTAAATTGATTGTAGAAAAATATCTTAAAGATCATATTAAAATTGGTTTAAACAAAGACGAAATAGAATTATACAACTAAAATACCAAATAAAAAAATATTATTACGAAATTACGAAGAATTATTTAAGAAATATATTGAAAAATTAAAAAACAATGAGTAAACTAAATGTTGCAAGAGAATTACATAAACCTGCACGTCGAAATTTTCAAAGACGAAAAGTTATAACAAAAGGTATTGATGACTTATGGCAATGTGATCTTGTAATTATGATTCCATATCAACGTGAAAATAAAGGATATAAGTATTTATTAACAATAATTGATGTATTTTCTAAATATGCGTGGGCTTTACCAGTAAAAACAAAATCTGGTGATGACGTCACCAAAGCTTTTGTAAAAATTTTAAAACAAGGTCGTATACCAAAAAATTTACATACGGATGACGGAAAAGAATTTTACAATAGCACATTTACGAAAGAAATAAAAAAATATGGAATCAATCATTATTCAACATTTAGTAATCTTAAAGCAAGTGTAGTGGAAAGATTTAATCGTACGTTGAAAACTAACATGTGGCGAGAATTTAGTGTTCAAGGTTCATACAAATGGTTAGATATGTTACCACGATTAATTAAAAAATATAACAATACAAAACATAGAACAATAAAAATGAAACCTATAGATGTAACACAGAAAAAAGAAGATCATTTATTAAAAACTGTATATAACAATATTAAAATTGTTGGTCGTGGTAAGTACAAAATTGGTGATTTTGTACGAATTAGTAAATACAAGTCCATATTTGATAAAGGATATATTCCGAATTGGAGTACAGAAATATTTAAGATTGTAAAAGTAAATATTACAAATCCTGTTACTTATCTTATTGAAGACTATGAAGGGAATAAAATTAGAGGTGGATTTTATGAACACGAACTTCAAAAAACAAACTTTCCAAATATTTACTTAGTAGAAAAAGTTTTAAAAACTAAGGGATCGAAAGCTTTTGTAAAATGGTTAGGTTTCAATAAAACACACAATTCGTGGATAAATAAATCTGATATTATTTAAAAAATATATATTATCTGATCATCACAACAATGAATAATGTCCCCAGGGTAGAGTATCAGTCTGTCCATCAATGATATATCTTTTGTCATCATTATTTGTAAGACATAATTTGTTAATTTCACATGAAAATATTGTGTGATTTTTAGATATTATATTCTGTTGTCTTTTGTACATATGTGAATTTGTAAATAAACAGTCTTTATAACAGTCAATAGTGAGTGTTTTTGTTATTATTCCTGAAATTCCCTTAGCTCGATTGTATGATTTGTTATTTTCCAATGCAAAAGAATACATTTTTGATCTTAAACCCGCAAATTCTGTCATTAGTAACCCGCTATTCTCATCTTTAAACAATCCAACAACTTTTTTGTTCGCTTGTGGTATACCATACTTATTATCTACTGTGTAGTCCGATGTGTCAAATCTGTGTATGTCTTCTTTTATGTGTATGTATGGGTCTTCATTAAATTTATAAATAAATGAGTCAGTGTCCATGTACAGTAATTTTGGCGTTGTATAAGTTTTATGTATGTAATTGTAATGAAAGTCATACATAAGTGTTTTGGATATATCTAATATAGCCATACCAATATAAATAGGTTTATTAAACAAAATTTTTATTTTACTTAGTTCAATTGAAACTAAATTTTCTGTTAATATTACAACTTTTTTTAAATTTGGTTTGACAATTAACTTCCGTGCCCCACCCTTTCCATTCCATTTCGAAACTAATTTTATATCATATCTATTTCTAATATTTTCCATACTTTTCCCGTAAACGGCGTTATTCATTTGTTTAAAGAAGTTTTTTTCAAAATTGTTTTTTGCGTGTTTGCGAAAATTTGTATTTTTGTCAATATACTGCTTAAGCCAAAATGATTGTTTAAATTTTATAACACGATGAATTTTAATTATTTTTAGTCCAAATTCCAATACTTGTTTTAAATTTTTATAATGTATTACATATTTTTTTTTATCATATAGTGTTGTAAGAAGTTTCTTAAATTTTGAATTTGGGGTTTTTTGTTGTTCTGCACATACGGGCAAATCCTTATGTAGGTCGTGTAAGTTTATTGGATATTCCAAGTCAACTTCAAAAATGTATCCATCTAATCCATTGTCAGGTATATTAGTAATGTCTAGTGTTCTAATATTCTCGTCACTTAACCATGTAAAGCCACCATGTGGTAAACATTGTGTCATTGCCCAACCATACAAATTACAAGCGTCAAAGTACATAAGAAACTCTTGCGGTTCTTTTGGGTTAAATGAATTCATATAAATATTGTTTGCTTTGGCGTAGCGGTTTGAACACTGAGAAATACCACCACGTATGCCTCTTTCAAAAAATAATATCATATCAATATCAGTCAGTAACTCCAGCTCTACTTCTGTAATTTTCAACATGGCATCCCATGCTAGTCCTGCAAAACAAAATTATAATAAATAAATCTTATACATGAACAAAAAAACATATTTAGAATATATTTACCTGGAGTTGTATAATAATGAACAGGGTCCAATTCATATGCATTTAAACAAATATTTCTAAAATTTTCAAATACATCAGACAAAAGCAATACATCTGTTTGAAGATACAACTCTAGGTAGTCGCCTAAGTTTTCATGATCAAATAATTTCCACACATTTAATGCATGGTTGTAATCATCATCTGATACAGATTTATCACATAGTCTGGAGTAAAACGATGATTTTGACGGTAGTTGTACTTCTTCTAAACATTCCCATGAATTAATATAATCATATGGAAATATACCTTTTCTTTTTAACATATTAAATTTCCAATCAGTAGGGTAGTACTTATTTAATAAAGTACATTGGGCGGGCACTAAATAGCTCACAAGTTTTTCAAGTGAACAATTAAGAAATCTATAAGAAAAAATATTAATAAATTATAAAAAACTAATTATTTATAACAATACCTGAATGAATCTAAAAAACGAAGCATAATACCATTCACGTTTTTGGAAAATGAAATAAATCTCTCGTTATTCATAGGTATTAATACAATATTTTCTTCATCTACTCCAAATTCGCGTATAAAAAGGTGACTATCATAGCCACCAAGATTATGGAAGAAAATAGGAATATATTTAGGTTTTTTATAACACAAATTACATGATCTATGAGCAGCTCCTCGATATTTTCCTATAATTATTCAATAATAGTTAACAAATATTAATAATTAAATTAACAACTTACCAGAAAAATGACAATGGTCTCTTACTTTATCTTCTCCTAAGATTTTGCGACAAATGTGGCAGATCACAGCTTGATTATAATTTTCCCATTCTTCATTTGTCATTTTCAAAGGAACAATATTTTCAGAAATTGTTTGTATTAATCCTACTATATCTTTCATCCGATTCATGAACCATTTTGCTGCTTCCGGTCCACGAAATGATTCATAAAATGATAATGTATCATCGTAAGAACATTTTAATTGATACCCGACAGCACATGGTACATGATGTTGATAAATATTTGTATACGAATTGGATGGATTTGGTTGACAGGTATAAACAGGTGTTGTTAGACATTCAAAATCTGCATAAATGACAAAAGGATGACGCTCTTTGTACATAAAATTTTTAAATTTAATCCATTTATTATCTTCATTTGGCATTTCAATTTTAACAGCGTCGAAATTCATACAATCTTTTTCATGTTGTTTTAAAATAGCTTTAGTACCAAAATATTAAAGACATCTCTCACAAATAAATTTTTTTTTTTTATTTTTAGATAGTTGAGATGATAAAAGACGAGAAAGTGATTTTATCCAAGCGTAATGTCCCATATTATCTTTTTTCCAATATAAAAGATTAAAATGATTGTCTAGCTTATTTTTTGTGAAATGTAATGGTCCAACAACAACATATAATTTTAATTTCATATCATATTCTAAACCGTAAACATTAATCGAAATTTTATTTTGTTTTTCAAATTTTTCAATGTTTGTCAAATTCATAGGAAAATGTATGTTTTTTAAATTAAAAATTTCATCATGATTTTTAGGATATTTAGACACACGATCATTATTTTTTTTTACTGGATACATAGCCGAAAGGAGTGACCATACAAAACACTTATTGTCACTGTTTTTTACATTAATAACAGCATGCTTATTTTTTATATTTAGTGGTAGTTCTATATACGAAGAACCACCACAGTTTGTAGGATCGTATTTATTTATATTCACCTGTAAAAATTAAATATTTTAATAATAAAAAATATAAAAAATTTGAAAAACTTACTTGTAAATAAAGAATTCGTTTCAAAGCTTTGCCACTGTCACGTTCTTGGAATTCTGACATTTGATTTAAAAGGGGTTGTTTTACATTTCGTTCAAACCATTCAGTAAAATCATCACTTAGACAAATATACCCCATCTTACAGTTATGATAAATATTTGTAGTTATCTCAGCATCACCTTTTTTAATTAGATATTCACACGCAAGCTCACAATTCAATTTCACATTTGATTTCCATTGAAACATAAATTCACCCACTTTGTTTATTAAAATAAATAAACACTGAGTTAAAAATGTTGTTGGATCAATAATATCATCTGTGTTCATAATTCGCCCACAAAATATACGTTTTTTAAAAGACGAACTAATTACGTCAAATGACAACATTTTTTTGTCGTAAAATTCAATTGTGTATTTAAATATATATAGGTATATCTATATATATATCATTTTTTGTGGTTTCTTGTATCTTGTGTTTTTACATTGTGTCATGAATGCATAATAGATAAAATAAAAACACTATTTAATTTTTTATTTATTATTTACAAGTAAATAAACAATATTACATTTCAGTAATTTAACTTAAAAATATTTTTTACAATAAATACTATTTATATACTTAATAAATAAAACAATATATAAATATATATTAATATAATACAATGTCTTCTATAATATCGGAATATTCCTGTAAAAATTCTTTCATAGCAATGCTATAAATACTATGTATAGATTCTGTCTTAATAATATTATTAATAGTTTCTGTTTTACTTTCCGCTAACAAGTATGTCGTACCAATTCTATCTAAATAATAATTATAAAAGTTTAAATGTTGTAAAACATTTATATAATTATTTATGACATCTGACAATCTAAATAAATTTTCAACAGATTCTAAATTCAGACATATATTTTCACCATACCATTTTATAAATAATAATTTTATATAATTAACACTATCAAATATTAAGTGATGTTCTTTTAAATTGCGATATTCAATATTACTTTGATTATAAAAGTAACTTAGAATAATGTTTTTTAAATGACAAAATTCAAACCAGTCTGTTAAACTAAAACAAATTATATTAGAATAATTTGTATTTGAAAGTCTTACAACAATTTCAAAATTTTTAGTTGGATCAAACCCTACGCTTATCCACTTATTTAATTCTGAATTTAATGAATATTTGTATTCTAATAAAAATTTTCTATTATTTTTATTCATTTGTTGAAAATTTAAAATAGTTGACACAAAACCATCATTGTTGAAAAAAGTAATATTAGACTGTTGTAGTTGTCCTTGTTCTAGTTCTTGTTTTTGGTCTCGTGAATTTACAGATTCTTTATGTGTCTGCTGATTACTGGGCTCTATATTTTCTTTATTGGTAACATGAAGATTTTTCAAACACTTTGATGGTAATTTTTTTTTCGTATTTTTAGGAGTGTTTAGTTTTTTTTTATTCATTCCCATTCCAGTACTTCTTTCAGATTTCTTTTCACTGAGCTGTTTCATACTAATCTAAAATAATTAAATATTTAATTAAAATATATTAGCAATTTAATATTTATAAGTATGCTTACATTGGAATATTTTCTACTTGCTTTGTATATTGTATGTTGAACAATATCTACAAAAATTCATAGAAAAGTATCTTTTATACAAAATATTTTTATCTATCCTATTTTACATTGGTCGTACCAAATATCAGTAGTTTTTTTTATTGGTTATAATAAAAACTATTCTGATTGGTTTTTATAACAACTATTGTGATTGGGTGATATTATTTTTGTATTTAGTTAATATTTGAAAAAATATAAAAAATGTTAAGTAAAATACAACAAAAAAAATAATCATATAGATAAAAAATATAAAAAAGGAAATATTGGTAAACCTATGTAGATTAAAAAAACCAAACCAATATAAAAATTAACTTATCATTGTTTAAAACAAAGAAAAAATGTAAAAATAACAATTTTGAAGGAAATCATGGTTTTTAAACCATAAAAAAAACCAAAACCAATATAAAAATTAATTTATCATTGTTTAAAACAAAGAAAAAATGTAAAAATAGATATTTTGAAGGAAATAATGGTTTTTAAAACCATATATAGATGATAAAATATGTATATAAAGAGGTAATATATTCATAAAAAATATTATATTAATAGAAATTGTTGAAATAACAACAAGTACCTAACTACTCTACTGCAAGTAAGTAATTATTATTTCTTTATTACTTTAGCGTTATTTGTATTTTGTGAATTCTTTTAGAAATGGATTTTCTAAACAAAATTAACAAAATTGGATGTTTAGAACGAAAAATTATAAAATCATTAACAGAACTCGATAGTTCAAAATATAAAATTTGTGAAGCTCGAATAATTCCAACAAAATATGGAAAAGCAATTATTTGTGAATTAGAGGAATTTTCAATATTCCTACCAAATCGTTATAACACTCTAACCGAAGAAGAAGTTCAACTATTGAAAGACAAATACATTCAAGTTAACTTTAACAAGGACAATTATGCTGAAATAAAATTTTACTAAAAAATTAGAAATATTTAAAAGCAAAAAATAAGAAAAAATATAAATAAAAATTATATTATTTTAGTTTCAGATTTGCAGTATAAAAAGTAAACATATTGTTAAAAAAAAATGTCTGAAATTATAGATTTTCTCGTCCCAAGCGATGATGAAATTTGCTTTAAACAGTTAATAAAAGAAGAGGAAAGAGAAAAAAGAGAAAACATTAGTTTAGATTATTTTAATTTAGATCATTATAAAATATGGAAATATGGAACTTCAGAAAATATTATACCATATTGCTTTAATGATAATAATCATATAAATATAAAATATTATACGTTCTTTTTATCAAATGGTAATTTTTCTTGGATGTGTCAACATTATTGTCGTGTATGTGCAAGATATTGGATGCAAAAACCATTTGTAAAAATATGTAAGGAACAAAGTTTTCTACAAATGCAAGGAAAAATTAGTGGTATTTGGTATTTTAAACCGCTTTTTAAAGATCATTTAATATTAAAAAATTGTGAAATGTTACAATTTTTAAAAGATTTTGAAAATAATTATTGTTATGAATGTAATACACAATTGTTTCAATGGAATTCCTCTGTTACTTGTCCCTGTATTGAATTAAAAGCTATGGAAACTAGCTTGTAACTCTTATTATTATATTATATATTTTTTCTTATTTTTAAATGTGTTTTAAATATATATGTATTACCTGTATTGTGTGTTCTTTTCTTTGTTATTACTCATAATATTCCCAAACCATTATCCTACTAATCTCATTTCTGTATAAGTATGGATACTCCAAAATGCAAATACTGTCGAAAACCCGAATGTGTGGGACTTCCAAAAAAGTGTCCGGGGTGTAAGGGCAAAACAACATGGGTTTTCACACCTCCAACCTGTGAATTTCCGGGGAAGATTTCATGCTACAAAACTTCCTGCATTTATTACACTGGATGTGGAAATGTGTTTCAATTTCATCCCAAATTGGAACTTTAATTGTTCATGATATGTCCTATAAACAAAAGTTATTAGGTTATTTAGTATTATCATTTCTTTGTAACTATTATTTTCATTTAAAAAATGTATATAATTTTTCTTATGTTACTGTTTATAATTTTTTTAATATTTACTATGTACCTTTTTTATATTACTAAATCTTATATATTATTTTTGAATTACCTTTTATATGTAACATATTGTATTTTCTTTTATGTACATTGTAATAAATTGTGTTTAACCAATACCACAAATTGATAAAAAATAATAAGCAAATTTTCTTATACGTTGTTCTATAATGGAAAATTTTAATCAAAAGACCACAACTTGATAAATATTATCATATTCTATAAAAGCAGCTGCTGCCTTATGCATTATTATCTGAAAAAATGGAATTTTTTCAAATATGCATGTCGGTTCACAAACATTTAGTAGAGAATTTGAATGTAAGTTATAAAATTATTTAAGTATTTTAAATATAACATTCATAATTTTACTTTATTTATCATATATATTTCAGATGATTGATGTTGATTTAATCGAACTTAATAAGTTGCCTCCCCCAGAGGCAACTCGTGTATATAGTGGCTTAATAGATGGAATCGAATGGCCACTTCAAATTTGGAGAAGTGGCCGCACTGTATACGTTATGTATGTAAATGTATGTATTATCAATTTTTTTTGAAAAATATTGTAAATTAATATTATTTAACAAAATATTTTAAATTAATTAATTTTTCTTTTGTTACAGAACTGAAAAATAAATTTTGTTATTTGATAATTGTTTGTTCTTTTTGTTATCACTCCTAATATTCCCAAACAATTTCATAGCATGTGAGTATGAATAAATATATTTTTCTTTTGTTTTTGGTAGTCACAATCATGAGTCTACAAAACAATGAAGTATCAAGTACAAATAATTTATATCCAATATGTGGAACACCACAAGATTCAAACGATGACGCCTGGTACTGCTATGAAATCGTATTTTATTGTTTAAACCATGCTTGGCTAGGAGATGAACGAATTATGGACGTGGGACCTTTAAAATTATGTGAATATTGTTTTCGAGAAAATTCTATAGATAGAACTTGGGTTACTGAGCCCAGATTTGTATATTTTTATAAAAAAGAATGTCATAATATAAATTTACATGAATTAGAAACTATACCACAAGACTACTATCGTTGTCATAATTGCGAATGTGAATTATATACATCATGGAATAGACAAGAATGTATATACATCATGGAATAAACAAGAATGTGTCAGACAATAATAATGAACAAGAGAGAAAAGGTATGTACTATTTATTAAAAGAAAAAACTATTGTATTATTTAAATTTTTACTTTTTTCACAGATTTATTTACACCTCACACACACACACACTCAGTGTTCTTATAAAATTCACCAAGTACGAGACATCAGGCAGAGGGATAGTCGCATTAGGACATTGTATACTTTTAACATGTATCTCAGCAGATTTTACTGTGATAAAGCGTACTCTGTTTTAAAAAATATAATAAATAAAATAAAAATGTATATAAACAATTGTAATTTTGAATTGTGTACAGATATAAATCATTCTAATTGTTGTTGTCCCATATAAATAAATATAAAAGATAGAGAGATAGAAAGTGTGTCATGTATACTTTTACCATGTATCTCAGCAGATTTTACTGTGATAAAGCGTACTCTGTTTTTAAGAAATATAATAAATAAAATAAAAATGTAGCAGAGGAATATAACGGTTGGGAGCGGAGGGAGAGGGCGGCAGGTTCGGAAAATATATAAGGAAGAGAAAGGGTGGAGAGGGAGAGGGCACCACACAAGAATGAGATCTCTATTGGGAAACTGCACAACAATACAAACAAGGCATGTGGGTTGCATAAAATTCAGGGACAACAGCACGCCGATGTGCTGCGCTGTACACAACACACTGGACGCATGTGGGTTGCATACAACCTAGGCGTGCAAACACTAGCTTAATACCAAGACCGGAAGCGGAAGTGAGCCAGAAACCTCCGATTATACCTACTTAAATATTTACTTCCGCGTCCGAATTTTATGATTTTTCATCATAATTTAGGTAAAAGAAAACATTGTAACAAAATAATTGCTATTTCAAGTGTGGTAGGTATTCTAGAATCCAGCCAATGAAGCTTTCAATATACAACGTATTCATCAAAAATAGGTAAAATCTGACTTAATTTTTGTAAAAAATTATATAAATATTTGCTTCCGCGCCCGAATTTTATAATATTTCATTATATTTTATCCATAGTATAGGTCCAAAAGCATGTTTATGAATGTTTTAACAAAAATATCCATTTAAAAAATAGGTAAAATCTGACTAAATATTTGCATCCGCGCCCGAATTTTATAATTTTTCATCATATTTTAGCTAAAAGAAAACATTGCAACAAGAAAATTGCTATATCAAGTGTGGTGGTATTCTACAATCAAGCCAATGAAGCTTACAATATGCAACGTATTTATCACAAATAGGTAAAATCTGACTTTATTTTTGTAAAAAATCTTATAAATATTTGCTTCCGCGCCCGAATTTTATGATTTTTTATCATAATTTAAGTAAAAGAAAACATTGCAACAAGAAAATAGCTATTTCAAGTGTGGTGGTATTCTAGAATCCAGTCAATGAAGCTTACAATATGCAACGTATTCATCAAAAATAGGTAAAATCTGACTTTATTTTTGTAAAAAATCATATAAACATTTGCTTCCGCGCCTGAATTTTATAATTTTTCATCATATTTTATCCATAGTATAGGTCCAAAAGCATGTTTATAAATGTTTTAACAAAACTATCCATTTCAAGAATAGGTAAAATCTGGCTTTATTTTTATAAAAAATCATATAAATATTTGCTTCCGCGACCGAATTTTATAATTTTTCATCCTATTTTAGGTAAAATAAAACATTGCAACAAGAAAATTGCTATTTCAAGTGGGGTAGGTATTCTAGAATCCAGCCAATGAAGCTTACAATACACAACGTATTTATCAAAAATAGGTAAAATATGGCTTAATTTTTGTAAAAAATTATATAAATATTTGCTTCCGGGAACGATTTTTATAATTTTTCATTATATTTCATCAATAGTTTAGTTCCAAAAGCATGTTTATGAATGTTTTAATTAAAATATCCATTTCAAAAAGAGGTAAAATCTGACTTTATTTTTGTAAAAAATCTTATAAATATTTGCTTTCGCGCCCGAATTTTATAATTTTTTATCATATTTTATCTAAAAGAAAACATTACAACAAGAAAATTGCTATTTCAAGTGTGGTGGTATTCTAGAATCCAGCCAATGAAGCTTACAATATGCAACGTATTCATCAAAAATAGGTAAAATCTGACTTTATTTTTGTAAAAATTCATATAAATATTTGCTTCCGCGCCCGAATTTTATAATTTTTCATCATAATTTACCTAAAAGAAAACATTGCAACAAGAAAATAGCTATTTCAAGTGTGGTGGTATTCTAGAATCCAGTCAATGAAGCTTACAATATGCAACGTATTTATCAAAAATAGGTAAAATCTGACTTTATTTTTGTAAAAAATCATATAAATATTTGCTTCCGCACCCGAATTTTATAATTTTTCATCATATTTTATCCATAGTATAGGTCCAAAAGCATGTTTATGAATGTTTTAACAAAACTATCCATTTAAAAAATAGGTAAAATCTGACTAAATATTTGCATCCGCGCCCGAATTTTATAATTTTTCATCATATTTTAGCTAAAAGAAAACATTGCAACAAGAAAATTGTTATTTCAAGTGTGGTGAAATTCTAGAATGAAGCCAATGAAGCTTACAATATGCAACGTATTCATTAAAAATAGGTTAAATCTGACTTTATTTTTGTAAAAAATCATATAATATTTGCTTGAGCGCCCGAATTTTATAATTTTTCATCATATTTTAGCTAAAAGAAAACATTGCAACAAGAAAATTTTTATTTCAAGTGTGGTAGGTATTCTAGAATCCAGCCCATGTAGCTTACAATACACAACGTATTCATTAAAAATTTGTAAAATATGACTTTATTTTTGTAAAAAATCATATAAATATTTGCTTCCACGCCCGAATTTTATAATTTTTCATCATATTTTATCCATAGTATAGGTCCAAAAGCATTTTTATGAATGTTTAACAAAAATATCCATTTCAAGAATAGGTAAAATCTGACTTTATTTTTGTAAAAAATCATATAAATATTTTCTTCCGTTTCCGAATTTTATGATTTTTTATCATAATTTAAGTAAAAGAAAACATTGCAACAAGAAAATTGCTATTTCAAGTGTGGTAGGTATTCTAGAATCCAGCCCATATAGCTTACAATATACAACGTATTCATTAAAAATAGGTAAAATCTGACTTTATTTTTGTAAAAAATCATATAAATATTTGCTTCCGCGCCCAAATTTTATAATTTTTTATCATATTTTATCCATAATATAGCTCCAAAAGCATGTTTATGAATGTTTAACAAAAATATCCATTTCAAGAATAGGTAAAATCTCATTTTATTTTTGTAAACAATCATATAAATATTTACTTCCGCGTCCGAATTATATGATTTTTCATCATAATTTAGGTAAAAGAAAACATTGTAACAAAATAATTGCTATTTCAAGTGTGGTAGGTATTCTAGAATCCAGCCAATGAAGCTTTCAATATACAACGTATTCATCAAAAATAGGTAAAATCTGACTTAATTTTTGTAAAAAATTATATAAATATTTGCTTCCGCGCCCGAATTTTATAATATTTCATTATATTTTATCCATAGTATAGGTCCAAAAGCATGTTTATGAATGTTTTAACAAAAATATCCATTTAAAAAATAGGTAAAATCTGACTAAATATTTGCATCCGCGCCCGAATTTTATAATTTTTCATCATATTTTAGCTAAAAGAAAACATTGCAACAAGAAAATTGCTATATCAAGTGTGGTGGTATTCTACAATCAAGCCAATGAAGCTTACAATATGCAACGTATTTATCACAAATAGGTAAAATCTGACTTTATTTTTGTAAAAAATCTTATAAATATTTGCTTCCGCGCCCGAATTTTATGATTTTTTATCATAATTTAAGTAAAAGAAAACATTGCAACAAGAAAATAGCTATTTCAAGTGTGGTGGTATTCTAGAATCCAGTCAATGAAGCTTACAATATGCAACGTATTCATCAAAAATAGGTAATATCTGACTTTATTTTTGTAAAAAATCATATAAACATTTGCTTCCGCGCCCGAATTTTATAATTTTTCATCATATTTTATCCATAGTATAGGTCCAAAAGCATGTTTATAAATGTTTTAACAAAACTATCCATTTCAAGAATAGGTAAAATCTGGCTTTATTTTTATAAAAAATCATATAAATATTTGCTTCCGCGACCGAATTTTATAATTTTTCATCCTATTTTAGGTAAAATAAAACATTGCAACAAGAAAATTGCTATTTCAAGTGGGGTAGGTATTCTAGGATCCAGCCAATGAAGCTTACAATACACAACGTATTTATCAAAAATAGGTAAAATATGGCTTAATTTTTGTAAAAAATTATATAAATATTTGCTTCCGGGAACGATTTTTATAATTTTTCATTATATTTTATCAATAGTTTAGTTCCAAAAGCATGTTTATGAATGTTTTAATTAAAATATCCATTTCAAAAAGAGGTAAAATCTGACTTTATTTTTGTAAAAAATCTTATAAATATTTGCTTTCGCGCCCGAATTTTATAATTTTTTATCATATTTTATCTAAAAGAAAACATTACAACAAGAAAATTGCTATTTCAAGTGTGGTGGTATTCTAGAATCCAGCCAATGAAGCTTACAATATGCAACGTATTCATCAAAAATAGGTAAAATCTGACTTTATTTTTGTAAAAATTCATATAAATATTTGCTTCCGCGCCCGAATTTTATAATTTTTCATCATAATTTACCTAAAAGAAAACATTGCAACAAGAAAATAGCTATTTCAAGTGTGGTAGTATTCTAGAATCCAGTCAATGAAGCTTACAATATGCAACGTATTCATCAAAAATAGGTAAAATCTGACTTTATTTTTGTAAAAAATCATATAAATATTTTGCTTCCGCGCCCGAATTTTATAATTTTTCATCATATTTTATCCATAGTATAGCTCCAAAAGCATGTTTATGAATGTTTAACAAAAATATCCATTTCAAGAATAAGTAAAATCTCATTTTATTTTTGTAAACAATCATATAAATATTTACTTCCGCGTCCGAATTTTATGATTTTTCATCATAATTTAGGTAAAAGAAAACATTGTAACAAAATAATTGCTATTTCAAGTGTGGTAGGTATTCTAGAATCCAGCCAATGAAGCTTTCAATATACAACGTATTCATCAAAAATAGGTAAAATCTGACTTAATTTTTGTAAAAAATTATATAAATATTTGCTTCCGCGCCCGAATTTTATAATATTTCATTATATTTTATCCATAGTATAGGTCCAAAAGCATGTTTATGAATGTTTTAACAAAAATATCCATTTAAAAAATAGGTAAAATCTGACTAAATATTTGCATCCGCGCCCGAATTTTATAATTTTTCATCATATTTTAGCTAAAAGAAAACATTGCAACAAGAAAATTGCTATATCAAGTGTGGTGGTATTCTACAATCAAGCCAATGAAGCTTACAATATGCAACGTATTTATCACAAATAGGTAAAATCTGACTTTATTTTTGTAAAAAATCTTATAAATATTTGCTTCCGCGCCCGAATTTTATGATTTTTTATCATAATTTAAGTAAAAGAAAACATTGCAACAAGAAAATAGCTATTTCAAGTGTGGTGGTATTCTAGAATCCAGTCAATGAAGCTTACAATATGCAACGTATTCATCAAAAATAGGTAAAATCTGACTTTATTTTTGTAAAAAATCATATAAACATTTGCTTCCGCGCCCGAATTTTATAATTTTTCATCATATTTTATCCATAGTATAGGTCCAAAAGCATGTTTATAAATGTTTTAACAAAACTATCCATTTCAAGAATAGGTAAAATCTGGCTTTATTTTTATAAAAAATTATATAAATATTTGCTTCCGCGACCGAATTTTATAATTTTTCATCCTATTTTAGGTAAAATAAAACATTGCAACAAGAAAATTGCTATTTCAAGTGGGGTAGGTATTCTAGAATCCAGCCAATGAAGCTTACAATACACAACGTATTTATCAAAAATAGGTAAAATATGGCTTAATTTTTGTAAAAAATTATATAAATATTTGCTTCCGGGAACGATTTTTATAATTTTTCATTATATTTTATCAATAGTTTAGTTCCAAAAGCATGTTTATGAATGTTTTAATTAAAATATCCATTTCAAAAAGAGGTAAAATCTGACTTTATTTTTGTAAAAAATCTTATAAATATTTGCTTTCGCGCCCGAATTTTATAATTTTTTATCATATTTTATCTAAAAGAAAACATTACAACAAGAAAATTGCTATTTCAAGTGTGGTGGTATTCTAGAATCCAGCCAATGAAGCTTACAATATGCAACGTATTCATCAAAAATAGGTAAAATCTGACTTTATTTTTGTAAAAATTCATATAAATATTTGCTTCCGCGCCCGAATTTTATAATTTTTCATCATAATTTACCTAAAAGAAAACATTGCAACAAGAAAATAGCTATTTCAAGTGTGGTGGTATTCTAGAATCCAGTCAATGAAGCTTACAATATGCAACGTATTCATCAAAAATAGGTAAAATCTGACTTTATTTTTGTAAAAAATCATATAAATATTTGCTTCCGCGCCCGAATTTTATAATTTTTTATCATATTTTATCCATAGTATAGGTCCAAAAGCATGTTTATGAATGTTTTAACAAAACTATCCATTTCAAGAATAGGTAAAATCTGACTTTATTTTTATAAAAAATCATATAAATATTTGCTTCCGCGACCGAATTTTATAATTTTTCATCCTATTTTAGCTAAAAGAAAACATTGCAACAAGAAAATTGCTATTTCAAGTGTGGTGGTATTCTAGAATCCAGCCAATGAAGCTTACAATATGCAACGTATTCATCAAAAATAGGTAAAATCTGACTTTATTTTTGTAAAAAATCATAAAAATATTTGCTTCCGCGACCGAATTTTATGATTTTTTATCATAATTTAGGTAATAGAAAACATTGCAACAAGAAAATTGCTATTTCAAGTGTGGTAGGTATTCTAGAATCCAGCCAATAAAGCTTACAATATACAACGTATTCATCAAAAATAGGTCAAATCTGACTTAATTTTTGTAAAAAATTATATAAATATTTGCTTCCGCGCCCGAATTTTATAATTTTTCATTATATTTTATCCATAGTATAGGTCCAAAAGCATGTTTATGAATGTTTTAACAAAAATATCCATTTCATGAATAGGTAAAATCTGACATTATTTTTGTAAAAAATCATATATATATATTTGCTTTCGCGCCCAAATTTTATGATTTTTCATCATATTTTAGCTAAAAGAAAACATTGCTATAAGAAAATTGCTATTTCAAGTGTGTTAGCTATTCTAGAATCCAGCCCATATACCTTACAATATTCAACGTATTCATCAAAAATAGGTAAAATCTGACTTTATTTTTGTAAAAAATCATATAAATATTTGCTTCCGCGCCCGAATTTTATAATTTTTCATCATATTTTATCCATAGTATAGGTCCAAAAGCATGTTTATGAATGTTTTAACAAAAATATCCATTTCAAGAAAAGGTAAAATCTGACTTTATTTTTGTAAAAAAATATATAAATATTTGCTTGCGCGCCCGAATTTTATGATTTTTCATCATAATTTAGGTAAAAGAAAACATTGCAACAAGAAAATTGCTATTTCAAGTGTGGAAGGTATTCTAGAATCCAGCTAATGAAGCTTACAATATACAACGTATTCATCAAAAATAGGTAAAATCTGACTTATTTTTGTAAAAAATCATATAAATATTTGCTTCCGCGACCGATTTTTATAATTTTTCATCCTATTTTAGCTAAAAGAAAACATTGCAACAAGAAAATTGCTATTTCAAGTGTGGTGGTATTCTAGAATCCAGCCAATGAAGCTTACAATATGCAACGTATTTATCAAAAATAGGTAAAATCTGACTTAATTTTTGTAAAAAATCATATAAATATTTGCATCCGCGACCGATTTTTATAATTTTTCATCCTAATTTAGCTAAAAGAAAACATTGAAACAAGATAATGGCTATTTCAAGTGTGGTAGGTATTCTAGAATCCAGCCCATGTAGCTTACAATATACAACGTATTCATTAAAAATTTGTAAAATCTGACTTTATTTTTGTAAAAAATCATATAAATATTTGCTTCCGCGCCCGAATTTTATAATTTTTCATCATATTTTATCCATAGTATAGGTCCAATATGTTTATGAATGTTTAACAAAAATATCCATTTCAAGAAAAGGTAAAATCTGACTTTATTTTTGTAAAAAATCATATAAATATTTTCTTCCGCGTCCGAATTTTATGATTTTTTATCATAATTTAGGTAAAAGAAAACATTGCAACAAGAAAATTTCTATTTCAAGTCTGGTAGGTATTCCAGAATCCAGCCAATTAAGCATACAATATACAACGTATTCATCAAAAATAGGTAAAATCTGACTTAATTTTTGTAAAAATTTTTATAAATATTTGCTTCCGCGCCCGAATTTTATAATTTTTCATTATATTTTATCCATAGTATAGGTCCAAAAGCATGTTTATGAATGTGTTAACAAAAATATCCATTTCATGAATAGGTAAAATCTGACATTATTTTTGTAAAAAATCATATAAATATTTGCTTCCGCGCCCGACTTTTATGATTTTTTATCATATTTTAGCTAAAAGAAAACATTGCTTTAAGAAAATAGCTATTTCTATTGTGGTTGGTATTCTAGAATCCAGCCCATGTAGCTTACAATATACAACGTATTCATCAAAAATAGGTAAAATCTGACTTTATTTTTGTAAAAAATCATATAAATATTTGCTACCGCGCCCGAATTTTATAATTTTTCATTATATTTTATCCATAGTATAGGTCCAAAAGCATGTTTATGAATGTTTTAACAAAAATATCCATTTCATGAATAGGTAAAATCTGACTTTATTTTAATAAAAAATTATATAAATATTTGCTTCCGCGCCAGAATTTTATGATTTTTCATCATAATTTAGGTAAAATAAAACATTGCAACAAGAAAATTGCTATTTCAAGTGGGGTAGGTATTCTAGAATCCAGCCAATGAAGCTTACAATACACAACGTATTCATCAAAAATAGGTAAAATATGGCTTAATTTTTGTAAAAAATTATATAAATATTTGCTTCCGGGAACGATTTTTATAATTTTTCATTATATTTTATCAATAGTTTAGTTCCAAAAGCATGTTTATGAATGTTTTAATTAAAATATCCATTTCAAAAAGAGGTAAAATCTGACTTTATTTTTGTAAAAAATCTTATAAATATTTGCTTTCGCGCCCGAATTTTATAAATATTTATCATATTTTATCTAAAAGAAAACATTACAACAAGAAAATTGCTATTTCAAGTGTGGTGGTATTCTAGAATCCAGCCAATGAAGCTTACAATATGCAACGTATTCATCAAAAATAGGTAAAATCTGACTTTATTTTTGTAAAAATTCATATAAATATTTGCTTCCGCGCCCGAATTTTATAATTTTTCATCATAATTTACCTAAAAGAAAACATTGCAACAAGAAAATAACTATTTCAAGTGTGGTGGTATTCTAGAATCCAGTCAATGAAGCTTACAATATGCAACGTATTCATCAAAAATAGGTAAAATCTGACTTTATTTTTGTAAAAAATCATATAAATATTTGCTTCCGCGCCCGAATTTTATAATTTTTCATCATATTTTATCCATAGTATAGGTCCAAAAGCATGTTTATGAATGTTTTAACAAAACTATCCATTTCAAGAATAGGTAAAATCTGACTTTATTTTTATAAAAAATCATATAAATATTTGCTTCCGCGACCGAATTTTATAATTTTTCATCCTATTTTAGCTAAAAGAAAACATTGCAACAAGAAAATTGCTATTTCAAGTGTGGTGGTATTCTAGAATCCAGCCAATGAAGCTTACAATATGCAACGTATTCATCAAAAATAGGTAAAATCTGACTTTATTTTTGTAAAAAATCATAAAAATATTTGCTTCCGCGACCGAATTTTATGATTTTTTATCATAATTTAGGTAAAAGAAAACATTGCAACAAGAAAATTGCTATTTCAAGTGTGGTAGGTATTCTAGAATCCAGCCAATAAAGCTTACAATATACAACGTATTTATCAAAAATAGGTCAAATCTGATTTAATTTTTGTAAAAAATTATATAAATATTTGCTTCCGCGCCCGAATTTTATAATTTTTCATTATATTTTATCCATAGTATAGGTCCAAAAGCATGTTTATGAATGTTTTAACAAAAATATCCATTTCAAAAATAGGTAAAATCAAACTTTATTTTTGTAAAAAATCATATATATATTTGCTTTCGCGCCCGAATTTTATGATTTTTCATCATATTTTAGCTAAAAGAAAACATTGCTACAAGAAAATTGCTATTTCAAGTGTGGAAGGTATTCTAGAATCCAGCTAATGAAGCTTACAATATACAACGTATTCATCAAAAATAGGTAAAATCTGACTTATTTTTGTAAAAAATCATATAAATATTTGCTTCCGCGACCGATTTTTATAATTTTTCATCCTATTTTAGCTAAAAAAAACATTGCAACAAGAAAATTGCTATTTCAAGTTTGGTGGTATTCTAGAATCCAGCCAATGAAGCTAACAATATGCAACGTATTTATCAAAAATAGGTAAAATCTGACTTAATTTTTGTAAAAAATCATATAAATATTTTATCCGCGACCGATTTTTATAATTTTTCATCCTATTTTAGCTAAAAGAAAACATTGAAACAAGATAATGGCTATTTCAAGTGTGGTAGGTATTCTAGAATCCAGCCCATGTAGCTTACAATATACAACGTATTCATTAAAAATTTGTAAAATCTGACTTTATTTTTGTAAAAAATCATATATATATTTGCTTTCGCGCCCGAATTTTATAATTTTTCATCATATTTTATCCATAGTATAGGTCCAAAAGCATGTTTATGAATGTTTAACAAAAATATCCATTTCAAGAAAAGGTAAAATCTGTCTTTATTTTTGTAAAAAATCATATAAATATTTTCTTCCGCGTCCGAATTTTATGATTTTTTATCATAATTTAGGTAAAAGAAAACATTGCAACAAGAAAATTGCTATTTCAAGTCTGGTAGGTATTCCAGAATCCAGCCAATTAAGCATACAATATACAACGTATTCATCAAAAATAGGTAAAATCTGACTTTATTTTTGTAAAAAATCATAAAAATATTTGCTTCCGCGACCGAATTTTATGATTTTTTATCATAATTTAGGTAAAAGAAAACATTGCAACAAAAAAATTGCTATTTCAAGTGTGGTAGGTATTCTAGAATCCAGCCAATAAAGCTTACAATATACAACGTATTCATCAAAAATAGGTAAAATCTGACTTTATTTTTGTAAAAAATCATATAAATATTTGCTTCCGCGCCCGAATTTTATAATTTTTCATCATAATTTATATAAAAGAAAACATTGCAACAAGAAAATAGCTATTTCAAGTGTGGTGGTATTCTAGAATCCAGTCAATGAAGCTTACAATATGCAACGTATTCATCAAAAATAGGTAAAATCTGACTTTATTTTTGTAAAAAATCATATAAATATTTGCTTCCGCGCCCGAATTTTATAATTTTTCATCATATTTTATCCATAGTATAGGTCCAAAAGCATGTTTATGAATGTTTTAACAAAACTATCCATTTCAAGAATAGGTAAAATCTGACTTTATTTTTATAAAAAATCATATAAATATTTGCTTCCGCGACCGAATTTTATAATTTTTCATCCTATTTTAGCTAAAAGAAAACATTGCAACAAGAAAATTGCAATTTCAAGTGTGGTGGTATTCTAGAATCCAGCCAATGAAGCTTACAATATGCAACGTATTCATCAAAAATAGGTAAAATCTGACTTTATTTTTGTAAAAAATCATAAAAATATTTGCTTCCGCGACCGAATTTTATGATTTTTTATCATAATTTAGGTAAAAGAAAACATTGCAACAAGAAAATTGCTATTTCAAGTGTAGTAGGTATTCTAGAATCCAGCCAATAAAGCTTACAATATACAACGTATTCATCAAAAATAGGTCAAATCTGACTTAATTTTTGTAAAAAATTATATAAATATTTGCTTCCGCGCCCGAATTTTATAATTTTTCATTATATTTTATCCATAGTATAGGTCCAAAAGCATGTTTATGAATGTTTTAACAAAAATATCCATTTCAAAAATAGGTAAAATCTGACTTTATTTTTGTAAAAAATCATATATATATTTGCTTTCGCGCCCGAATTTTATGATTTTTCATCATATTTTAGCTAAAAGAAAACATTGCTACAAGAAAATTGCTATTTCAATTGTGGTAGGTATTTTAAAATCCAGCCCATATACCTTACAATATTCAACGTATTCATCAAAAATAGGTAAAATCTGACTTTATTTTTGTAAAAAATCATATAAATATTTGCTTCCGCGCCCCGAATTTTATAATTTTTCATCATATTTTATCCATAGTATAGGTCCAAAAGCATGTTTATGAATGTTTTAACAAAAATATCCAGTTCAAGAAAAGGTAAAATCTGACTTTATTTTTGTAAAAAAATATATAAATATTTGCTTCCGCGCCCGAATTTTATGATTTTTCATCATAATTTAGGTAAAAGAAAACATTGCAACAAGAAAATTGCTATTTCAAGTGTGGAAGGTATTCTAGAATCCAGCTAATGAAGCTTACAATATACAACGTATTCATCAAAAATAGGTAAAATCTGACTTATTTTTGTAAAAAATCATAGAAATATTTGCTTCCGCGACCGATTTTTATAATTTTTCATCCTATTTTAGCTAAAAGAAAACATTGCAACAAGAAAATTGCTATTTCAAGTGTGGTGGTATTCTAGAATCCAGCCAATGAAGCTTACAATATGCAACGTATTTATCAAAAATAGGTAAAATCTGACTTAATTTATGTAAAAAATCATATAAATATTTGCATCCGCGACCGATTTTTATAATCTTTCATCCTTTTTTAGCAAAAAGAAAACATTGAAACAAGATAATGGCTATTTCAAGTGTGGTAGGTATTCTAGAATCCAGCCCATGTAGCTTACAATATACAACGTATTCATTAAAAATTTGTAAAATCTGACTTTATTTTTGTAAAAAATCATATAAATATTTGCTTCCGCGCCCGAATTTTATAATTTTTCATCATATTTTATCCATAGTATAGGTCCAAAAGCATGTTTATGAATGTTTAACAAAAATATCCATTTCCAGAAAAGGTAAAATCTGTCTTTATTTTTGTAAAAAATCATATAAATATTTTCTTCCGCGTCCGAATTTTATGATTTTTTATCATAATTTAGGTAAAAGAAAACTCTGAGATAGCG
>JAQOWZ010000313.1:0-62182 GCA_035578165.1 Stenolophus ochropezus | reverse complement strand
ACGCGCTATCTCAGAGTATTTTTTACAAAAATAAAGTCAGATTTTACCTATTTTTGATAAATACGTTGTATATTGTAAGCTTCATTGGCTGGATTCTAGAATACCTATTACAGTTGAAATAGCAATTTTCTTGTTGCAATGTTTTCTTTTACCTAAATTATGATAAAAAATCATAAAATTCGGGCACGGAAGCAAATATTTATATGATTTTTTACAAAAATAAAGTCAGATTTTACCTATTCTTGAAATGGATATTTATGTTAAAACATTCATAAACATGCTTTTTGGACCAATACTGTGGATAAAATATGATGAAAAATTATAAAATTCGGGCGCAGAAACAATTATTTGTATGATTTTTTCCAAAAAAAAAGTCAGATTTTACCTATTTTTGATGAATACGTTGTATATTGCACGCTACATGGACTGGATTCTAGAATACCTAACATACTTGAAATAACAATTTTCTTGTTTCAATGTTTTCTTTTAGCTAAAATATAATAAAAAATTATAAAATTCGGGCGCGGAAACAAATATATATATATGATTTTTTACAAAAATAAAGTCAGATTTTACCTATTTTTGAAATGGATATTTTTGTTAAAACATTCATAAACATGCTTTTGGACCAATACTATGGATAAAAATATGATGAAAAATTATAAAATTCTGGCGCGGAAGCAAATATTTATATATTTTTTTACAAAAATAAAGTCAGATTTTACCTATTTTTGATGAATACGTTGTATATTGTACGCTACATGGGCTGGATTCTATAATACCTAACACACTTGAAATAGCAATTTTCTTGTTGCAATGTTTTCTTTTAGCTAAAATATGATAAAAAATCATAACATTCGGGCGCGGAAGCAAATATTTATATGATTTTTTACAAAAAAAATATCAGATTTTACCTATTTTTGAAATGGATATTTTTGTTAAAACATTCATAAACATGCTTTTTGGAACTATACTGTGGATAAAATATGATAAAAAATTATAAAATTCGGGCGCGAAAGCAATTATTTATATGATTTTTTCCAAAATAAAAGTCAGATTTTACCTATTTTTGATGAATACGTTGTATATTGTACGCTACATGGGCTGGATTCTAGAATACCTAACACACTTGAAATAGCAATTTTTTGTTGCAATGTTTTCTTTTAGCTAAAATATGATGAAAAATCATAAAATTCGGGCGCGGAAACAAATATTTATATGATTTTTTACAAAAATAAAGTCAGATTTTACCTATTTTTGAAATTGATATTTTTGTTAAAACATTCATAAACATGCTTTTGGACCTATACTATTGATAAAATATGATAAAAAATTATAAAATTCGGGCGCGGAAGCAAATATTTATATAATTTTTTACAAAAATAAAGTCAGATTTTACCTATTTTTGATAAATACGTTGTATATTGTAAGCTTCATTGGCTGGATTCTAGAATACCTACTACACTTGAAATAGCAATTTTCTTGTTGCAATGTTTTCTTTTACCTAAATTATGATGAAAAATCATAAAATTTGGGCGCGGAAGCAAATATTTATATCAGTTTTTACAAAAATAAAGTCAGATTTTGCCTATTCTTGAAATGAATATTTTTGTTAAAACATTCATAAACATGCTTTTTGGACCTATACTGTGGATAAAATATGATAAAAAATTATAAAATTCGGGCGCGAAAGCAATTATTTATATGATTTTTTCCAAAATAAAAGTCAGATTTTACCTATTTTTGATGAATACGTTGTATATTGTACGCTACATGGGCTGGATTCTAGAATACCTAACACACTTGAAATAGCAATTTTTTTGTTGCAATGTTTTCTTTTAGCTAAAATATGATAAAAAATCATAAAATTCGGGCGCGGAAGCAAATATTTATATGATTTTTTACAAAAAAAATATCAGATTTTACCTATTTTTGAAATGGATATTTTTGTTAAAATATTCATAAACATGCTTTTGGACCTATACTATGGATAAAATAGGATGAAAAATTATAAAATTCGGGCGCGGAAGCAAATATTTATATAATTTTTTACAAAAATAAAGTCAGATTTTACCTATTTTTGATAAATACGTTGTATATTGTAAGCTTCATTGGCTGGATTCTAGAATACCTACCACACTTGAAATAGCAATTTTCTTGTTGCAATGTTTTCTTTTACCTAAATTATGATGAAAAATCATAAAATTTGGGCGCGGAAGCAAATATTTATATCAGTTTTTACAAAAATAAAGTCAGTTTTTGCCTATTCTTGAAATGAATATTTTTGTTAAAACATTCATAAACATGCTTTTTGGACCTATACTGTGGATAAAATATGATAAAAAAATATAAAATTCGTGCGCGAAAGCAATTATTTATATAATTTTTTACAAAAATAAAGTCAGATTTTACCTATTTTTGATAAATACGTTGTATATTGTAAGCTTCATTGGCTGGATTCTAGAATACCTATTACAGTTGAAATAGCAATTTTCTTGTTGCAATGTTTTCTTTTACCTAAATTATGATAAAAAATCATAAAATTCGGCACGGAAGCAAATATTTATATGATTTTTTACAAAAATAAAGTCAGATTTTACCTATTCTTGAAATGGATATTTATGTTAAAACATTCATAAACATGCTTTTGGACCAATACTGTGGATAAAATATGATGAAAAATTATAAAATTCGGGCGCAGAAACAATTATTTGTATGATTTTTTCCAAAAAAAAAGTCAGATTTTACCTATTTTTGATGAATACGTTGTATATTGCACGCTACATGGGCTGGATTCTAGAATACCTAACACAATGGAAATAGCAATTTTCTTTTTGCAATGTTTTCTTTTAACTAAAATATAATAAAAAATCATAAAATTCGGGCGCGGAAGCAAATATTTATATAATTTTTTACAAAAATAAAGTCAGATTTTACCTATTTTTGAAATGGATATTTTTGTTAAAACATTCATAAACATGCTTTTGGACCTATACTGTGGATAAAATATGATGAAAAATTATAAAATTCGGGCGCGGAAGCAAATAGTTATATAATTTTTTACATAAATAAAGTAAGATTTTACCTATTTTTGATAAATACGTTGTATATTGTAAGCTTCATTGGCTGGATTCTAGAATACCTACCACACTTGAAATAGCAATTTTCTTGTTGCAATGTTTTCTTTTACCTAAATTATGATGAAAAATCATAAAATTTGGGGCGCGGAAGCAAATATTTATATCAGTTTTTACAAAAATAAAGTCAGATTTTGCCTCTTCTTGAAATGAATATTTTTGTTAAAACATTCATAAACATGCTTTTTGGAACTATACTGTGGATAAAATATGATAAAAAATTATAAAATTCGGGCGCGAAAGCAATTATTTATATGATTTTTTCCAAAATAAAAGTCAGATTTTACCTATTTTTGATGAATACGTTGTATATTGTACGCTACATGGGCTGGATTCTAGAATACCTAACACACTTGAAATAACAATTTTTTGTTGCAATGTTTTCTTTTAGCTAAAGTATGATGAAAAATCATAAAATTCGGGCGCGGAAACAAATATTTATATCATTTTTTACAAAAATAAAGTCAGATTTTACCTATTCTTGAAATAGATATTTTTGTTAAAACATTCATAAACATGGTTTTGGACCTATACTGTGGATAAACTATGATGAAAAATTATGAAATTCGGGCGCGGAAGCAAATATTTATATGATTTTTTACAAAAAAAAATGTCAGATTTTACCTATTTTTGATGAAAACTTTGTATATTGTAAACTACATGGGCTGGATTCTAGAATACCTAACACACTTGAAATAGCAATTTTTTTGTTGCAATGTTTACTTTTAGCTAAAATATGATAAAAAATCATAAAATTCGGGCGCGGAAGCAAATATTTATATGATTTTTTACAAATATAAAGTCAGATTTTACCTATTCTTGAAATGGATATTTTTGTTAAAACATTCATAAACATGCTTTTGGACCTATACTTTGGATAAAATATGATGAAAAATTATAAAATTCGGGCGCGGAAGCAAATATTTATATAATTTTTTACATAAATAAAGTCAGATTTTACCTATTTTTGATAAATACGTTGTATATTGTAAGCTTCATTGGCTGGATTCTAGAATACGTACCACACTTGAAATAGCAATATTCTTGTTGCAATGTTTTCTTTTACCTAAATTATGATAAAAAATCATAAAATTCGGGCGCGGAAGCAAATATTTATATGATTTTTTACAAAAATAAAGTCAGATTTTACCTATTCTTGAAATGGATATTTTTGTTAAAACATTCATAAACATGCTTTTGGACCTATACTGTGGATAAAATATGATGAAAAATTATAAAATTCGGGCGCGGAAGCAAATATTTATATAATTTTTTACAAAAATAAAGTCAGATTTTACCTGTTTCTGATGAACACATTGTATATTGTAAGCTACATGGGCTTGATTCTAGAATACCTAACACACTTGAAATAGCAATTTTCTTGTTGCAATGTTCTCTTTTAGCTAAAGTATGATAAAAAATCATAAAATTCGGGCGCGGAAGCAAATATTTATATGATTTTTTACAAAAATAAAGTCAGATTTGACCTATTCTTGAAATAGATATTTTTGTTAAAACATTCGTAAACATGCTTTTGGACCTATACTGTGGATAAAATATGATGAAAAATTATAAAATTCGGGCGCGGAAGCAAAAATTTATATAATTTTCTACAAAAATAAAGTCAGATTTTACCTATTTTTGATGAATACGTTGTATATTGTAAGCTACATGGGCTTGATTCTAGAATACCTAACAAACTAGAACTAGCAATATTCTTGTTGCAATGTTTTCTTTTAGCTAAAATATGATGAAAAATCATAAAATTTGGGCGCGGAAGCAAATATTTATATGATTTTTTACACAAATAAAGTCAGAATTAACCTATATTTGAAATAGATACTTTTGTTAAAACATTCGTAAACATGCTTTTGGACCTATACTATGGACAAAATATGATAAAAAATTATAAAATTCGGGCGCGGAAGCAAATATTTATATAATTTTTTACAAAAATAATGTCAGATTTTACCAATTTTTGATGAATACGTTGTATATTGTAAGCTTCATTGGCTGGATTCCAGAATAACTACCACACTTGAAATAGCAATTTTCTTGTTGCAATGTTTTCTTTTACCTAAATTATGATGAAAAATCATAAAATTCGGACGCGGAAGCAAATATTTATATGATTTTTTACAAAAATAAAGTCAGATTTTACCTATTTTTGAAATGGATATTTTTGTTAAAACATTCATAAACATGCTTTTGGACCTATACTGTGGATAAAATATGATGAAAAATTATAAAATTCGGGCGCGGAAGCAAATATTTATATGATTTTTTACAAAAATAATGTCAGATTTTACCTATTCTTGAAATGGATATTTTTGTTAAAACATTCATAAACATGCTTTTGGACCTATACTGTGGATAAAATATGATGAAAAATTATAAAATTCGGGCAAGGAAGCAACTATTTATATGATTTTTTCCAAAAAAAAAGTCAGATTTTACCTATTTTTGATTAATACGTTGTATATTGTAAGCTTCATTGGCTGGATTCTAGAATACCTACCACACTTGAAATAGCAATTTTCTTGTTGCAACGTTTTCTTTTACCTAAATTATGATGAAAAATCATAAAATTCGGGCGCGAAAGCAAATATTTATATGATTTTTTACAAAAATAAAGTCGGATTTTACCTATTCTTGAAATAGATATTTTTGTTAAAACATTTGTAAACATGCTTTTGGACCTATACTGTGGATAAAATATGATGAAAAATTATAAAATTCGGGCGCGGAAGCAAATATTTATATAATTTTCTACAAAAATTAAGTCAGATTTTACCTATTTTTGATGAATACGTTGTATATTGTAAGCTACATGGGCTTGATTCTAGCTATTTTTTGATGAAAACGTTGTATAATATGATGAAAAATTATAAAATTCGGGCGCGGAAACAATTACTTATATGATTTTTTCCAAAAAAAAGTCAGATTTTACCTATTTTTGATGAATACGTTGTATATTGTACGCTACATGGACTGGATTCTAGAATACCTAACATACTTGAAATAACAATTTTCTTGTTTCAATGTTTTCTTTTAGCTAAAATATAATAAAAAATCATAAAATTCGGGCGCGGAAGCAAATATTTATATGATTTTTTACAAAAATAAAGTCAGATTTTACCTATTTTTGAAATGGATATTTTTGTTAAAACATTCATAAACATGCTTTTGGACCTATACTTTGGATAAAATAAGATGAAAAATCATAAAATTCGGGCGCGGAAACAAATATTTATATGATTTTTTACAAAAATAAAGTCAGATTTTACCTATTTTTGAAATGGATATTTTTGTTAAAACATTCATAAACATGCTTTTGGACCTATACTATGGATAAAATATGATGAAAAATTATAAAATTCGGGCGCGGAAGCAAATATTTTTATAATTTTTTACAAAAATAAAGTCAGATTTTACCTATTTTTGATGAATAGGTTGTATATTGTAAGCTTCATTGGCTGGATTCTAGAATACCTACCACACTTGAAATAGCAATTTTCTTGTTGCAATGTTTTCTTTTACCTAAATTATAATGAAAAATCATAAAATTCGGGCGCGGAAGCAAATATTTATATGATTTTTTACAAAAATAAAGTCAGATTTTTCTTATTCTTGAAATGGATATTTTTGTTAAAACATTCATAAACATGCTTTTGGACCTATACTGTGGATAATATATGTTGGAAAATTATAAAATTCGGGCGCGGAAGCAATTATTTATATGATTTTTTTCAAAAAAAAAGTCAGATTTTACCTATTTTTGATGAATACGTTGTATATTGTACTCTACATGGGCTGGATTCTAGAATACCTAACACACTTGAAATAGCAATTTTCTTGTTGCAATGTTTTCTTTTAGCTAAAATTTGATAAAAATTCATAAAATTTGGGCGCGGAAGCAAATATTTATATGATTTTTTACAAAAATAAAGTCAGATTTTACCTATATTTGAAATGGATATTTTTGTTAAAATATTCATAAACATGCTTTTGGACCTATACTATGGATAAAATATGATGAAAAATCATAAAATTCGGGCGCGGAAGCAAATATTTATATGATTTTTTACAAAATAAAGTCAGATATTACCTCTTCTTGAAATGGATATTTTTGTTAAAACATTCATAAACATGCTTTTGGACCTATACTGTGACTAAAATATGATAAAAAATTATAAAATTCGGGCTCGGAAACAATTACTTATATGATTTTTTCCAAAAAAAAAGTCAGATTTTACCTATTTTAGATGAATACGTTGTATATTGTACGCTACATGGACTGGATTCTAGAATACCTAACACACTTGAAATAACAATTTTCTTGTTGCAATGTTTTCTTTTAGCTAAAATATGATAAAAAATCATAAAATTCGGGCGCGGAAACAAATATTTATATGATTTTTTACAAAAATAAAGTCTGATTTTACCTATTTTTGAATGGATATTTTTGTTAAAACATTCATAAACATGCTTTTGGACCTATACTATGGATAAAATATGATGAAAAATTATAAAATTCGGGCGCGGAAGCAAATATTTATTTAATTTTTTACAAAAATAAAGTCAGATTTTAGCTATTTTTGATGAATACGTTGTATATTGTAAGCTTCATTGGCTGGATTCTAGAATACCTATTACACTTGAAATAGCAATTTTCTTGTTGCAATGTTTTCTTTTACCTAAATTATGATGAAAAATCATAAAATTCGGGCACGGAAGCAAATATTTATATGATTTTTTACTAAAATAAAGTCAGATTTTACCTATTCTTGAAATGGATATTTATGTTAAAACATTCATAAACATGCTTTTGACCAATACTGTGGATAAAATATGATGAAAAATTATAAAATTCGGGCGCAGAAACAATTATTTATATGATTTTTTCCAAAAAAAAAGTCATATTTTACCTATTTTTGATGAATACGTTGTATATTGTACGCTACATGGGCTGGATTCTAGAATACCTAACACACTGGAAATAGCAATTTTCTTGTTGCAATGTTTTCTTTTAGCTAAAATATGATGAAAAATCATAAAATTCGGGCGCGGAAGCAAATATTTACATAATTTTTTACAAAAATAAAGTCAGATTTTACCTATTTTTGAAATGGATATTTGTGTTAAAACATTCATAAACATGCTTTTGGACCTATACTGTGGATAAAATATGATGAAAAATTATAAAATTCGGGCGCGGAAGCAAATATTTATATGATTTTTTACAAAAATAATGTCAGATTTTACCTATTTTTGAAATGTATATTTTTGTTAAAACATTCATAAACATGCTTTTGGACCTATACTATGGATAAAATATGAAGAAAAATTATAAAATTCGGGCGCGGAAGCCAATATTTATATAATTTTTTACAAAAATAAAGTCAGATTTTACCTATTTTTGATGAATACGTTGTATATTGTAAGCTTCATTGGCTGGATTCTAGAATACCTACCACACTTGAAATAGCAATTTTCTTGTTGCAATGTTTTCTTTTACCTAAATTATAATGAAAAATCATAAAATTCGGGCGCGGAAGCAAATATTTATATGATTTTTTACAAAAATAAAGTCAGATTTTACCTATTCTTGAAATGGATATTTTTGTTAAAACATTCATAAACATGGTTTTGGACCTATACTGTGGATAAACTATGATGAAAAATTATGAAATTCGGGCGCGGAAGCAAATATTTATATGATTTTTTACAAAAAAAATGTCAGATTTTACCTATTTTTGATGAAAACGTTGTATCATGTAAGCTACATGGGCTGGATTCTAGAATACCTATTACACTTGAAATAGCAATTTTCTTGTTGCAATGTTTTCTTTTACCTAATTATGATAAAAATTCATAAAATTCGGGCGTGGAAGCAATATTTATATGATTTTTTACAAAAATAAAGTCAGATTTTACCTATTTTTGAAATGGATATTTTTGTTAAAACATTCATAAACATGCTTTTGGACCTATACTTTAGATAAAATATGTTAAAAAATTATAAAATTCGGGCGCGGAAGCAATTATTTATATGATTTTGTCCAAAAAAAAAAGTCAGATTTTACCTATTTTTGATGAATACGTTGTATATTGTACGCTACATGGGCTGGATTCTAGAATACCTAAAACACTTGAAATAGCAATTTTCTTGTTGCAATGTTTTCGTTTAGCTAAAATATGATGAAAAATCATAAAATTCGGGCGCGGAAACAAATATTTATATGATTTTTTACAAAAATAAAGTCAGATTATACCTATTTTTGAAATGGATATTTTTGTTAAAACATTCATAAACATGCTTTTGGACCTATACTTTGGATAAAATATGATGAAAAATTATAAAATTCGGGCGCGGAAGCAAATATTAATATAATTTTTTACAAAAATAAAGTCAGATTTTACCTATTTTTGATGAATACGTTGTATATTGTAAGCTACATGGACTTGATTCTAGCTATTTTTGATGAAAACGTTGTATAATATGATGAAAAATTATAAAATTCGGGCGCGGAAACAAATATTTATATAATTTTTTACAAAAATAATGTCAGATTTTACCTATTTTTGATAAATACGTTGTATATTGTAAGCTTCATTGGCTGGATTCTAGAATACCTACCACACTTGAAATAGCAATTTTCTTGTTGCAATGTTTTCTTTTACCTAAATTATGATGAAAAATCATAAAATTCGGGCGCGGAAGCAAATATTTATATCAGTTTTTACAAAAATAAAGTCAGAATTTACCTCTTCTTGAAATGAATATTTTTGTTAAAACATTCATAAACATGCTTTTGGACATATACTGTGAATAAAATATGATGAAAAATTATAAAATTCGGGCGCGGAAACAATTACTTATATGATTTTTTCCAAAAAAAAAGTCAAATTTTACTTATTTTTGATGAATACGTTGTATATTGTACGATACATGGACTGGATTCTAGAATACCTAACACACTGGAAATAACAATTTTCTTGTTGCAATGTTTTCTTTTAGCTAAAATATGATAAAAAATCATAAAATTCGGGCGCGGAAGCAAATATTTATATGATTTTTTACAAAAATAAATTCAGATTTTACCTATTTTTGAAATGGATATTTTTGTTAAAACATTCATAAACATGCTTTTGGACCTATACTTTGGATAAAATATGATGAAAAATCATAAAATTCGGGCGCGGAAGCAAATATTTATATGATTTTTTACAAAAATAAAGTCAGATTTTACCTATTCTTGAAATGGATATGTTTGTTAAAACATTCATAAACATGCTTTTGGACCTATACTGTGGATAAAATATGATGAAAAATTATAAAATTTGGGCGCGGAAGCAAATATTTATATAATTTTTTACAAAAATAAAGTCAGATTTTACGTATCTCTGATGAACACATTGTATATTGTAAGCTACATGGGCTTGATTCTAGAATACCTAACACACTTGAAATAGCAATTTTCTTGTTGCAATGTTTTCTTTTAGCTAAAATATGATAAAAAATCATAAAATTCGGGCGCAGGAGCAAATATTTATATGATTTTTTACAAAAATAAAGTCAGACTTTACCTATCCTTAAAATAGATATTTTTGTTTAAACATTCATAAACATGGTTTTGGACCTATACTGTGGATAAACTATGATGAAAAATTATAAAATTCGGGCGCGTATGGAAATATTTATATGATTTTTTACAAAAAAAATGTCAGATTTTACCTATTTTTGATGAAAACTTTGTATATTGTAAGCTACATGGGCTGGATTCTAGAATACCTAACACACTTGAAATAGCAATTTTTTTGTTGCAATGTTTACTTTTAGCTAAAATATGATAAAAAATCATAAAATTCGGGCGCGGAAGCAAATATTTATATGATTTTTTACAAATATAAAGTCAGATTTTACCTATTCTTGAAATGGATATTTTTGTTAAAACATTCATAAACATGCTTTTGGACCTATACTTTGGATAAAATATGATGAAAAATTATAAAATTCGGGCGCGGAAGCAAATATTTATATAATTTTTTACATAAATAAAGTCAGATTTTACCTATTTTTGATAAATACGTTGTATATTGTAAGCTACATGGGCTTGATTCTAGAATACCTAACACACTTGAAATAGCAATTTTCTTGTTGCAATGTTTTCTTTTAGCTAAAATATGATAAAAAATCATAAAATTTGGGCGCGGAAGCAAATATTTATATGATTTTTTACAAAAATAAAGTCAGATTTGACCTATTCTTGAAATAGATATTTTTGTTAAAACATTCGTAAACATGCTTTTGGACCTATACTGTGGATAAAATATGATGAAAAATTATAAAATTCGGGCGCGGAAGCAAATATTTATATAATTTTCTACAAAAATAAAGTCAGATTTTACCTATTTTTGATGAATACGTTGTATATTGTAAGCTATATGGGCTTGATTCTAGAATACCTAACAAACTAGAACTAGCAATATTCTTGTTGCAATGTTTTCTTTTAGCTAAAATATGATGAAAAATCATAAAATTCGGGCGCGGAAGCAAATATTTATATAATTTTTTACACAAATAAAGTCAGATTTAACCTATATTTGAAATAGATACTTTTGTTAAAACATTCGTAAACATGCTTTTGGACCTATACTATGGACAAAATATGATAAAAAATTATAAAATTCGGGGCGCGGAAGCAAATATTTATATAATTTTTTACAAAAATAATGTCAGATTTTACCAATTTTTGATGAATACGTTGTATATTGTAAGCTTCATTGGCTGGATTCCAGAATAACTACCACACTAGAAATAGCAATTTTCTTGTTGCAATGTTTTCTTTTACCTAAATTATGATGAAAAATCATAAATTTCGGACGCGGAAGCAAATATTTATATGATTTTTTTACAAAAATAAAGGTCAGATTTTACCTATTTTTGAAATGGATATTTTTGTTAAAACATTCATAAACATGCTTTTGGACCTATACTGTGGATAAAATATGATGAAAAATTATAAAATTCGGGCGCGGAAGCAAATATTTATATGATTTTTTACAAAAATAATGTCAGATTTTACCTATTCTTGAAATGGATATTTTTGTTAAAACATTCATAAACATGCTTTTGGACCTATACTGTGGATAAAATATGATGAAAAATTATAAAATTCGGGCACGGAAGCAACTATTTATATGATTTTTTTCAAAAAAAAAGTCAGATTTTACCTATTTTTGATGAATACGTTGTATATTGTAAGCTTCATTGGCTGGATTCTAGAATACCTACCACACTTGAAATAGCAATTTTCTTGTTGCAACGTTTTCTTTTACCTAAATTATGATGAAAAATCATAAAATTCGGGCGCGAAAGCAAATATTTATATGATTTTTTACAAAAATAAAGTCAGATTTTACCTATTCTTGAAATAGATATTTTTGTTAAAACATTTGTAAACATGCTTTTGGACCTATACTGTGGATAAAATATGATGAAAAATTATAAAATTCGGGCACGGAAGCAACTATTTATATGATTTTTTCCAAAAAAAAAATCAGATTTTACCTATTTTTGATGAATACGTTGTATATTGTAAGCTTCATTGGCTGGATTCTAGAATACCTACCACACTTGAAATAGCAATTTTCTTGTTGCAACGTTTTCTTTTACCTAAATTATGATGAAAAATCATAAAATTCGGGCGCGAAAGCAAATATTTATATGATTTTTTACAAAAATAAAGTCAGATTTTACCTATTCTTGAAATAGATATTTTTGTTAAAACATTTGTAAACATGCTTTTGGACCTATACTGTGGATAAAATATGATGAAAAATTATAAAATTCGGGCGCGGAAGCAAATATTTATATAATTTTCTACAAAAATTAAGTCAGATTTTACCTATTTTTGATGAATACGTTGTATATTGTAAGCTACATGGGCTTGATTCTAGCTATTTTTGATGAAAACGTTGTATAATATGATGAAAAATTATAAAATTCGGGCGCGGAAACAATTACTTATATGATTTTTTCCAAAAAAAAAGGCAGATTTTACCTATTTTTGATGAATACGTTGTATATTGTACGCTACATGGACTGGATTCTAGAATACCTAACATACTTGAAATAACAATTTTCTTGTTTCAATGTTTTCTTTTAGCTAAAATATAATAAAAAATCATAAAATTCGGGCGCGGAAGCAAATATTTATATGATTTTTTACAAAAATAAAGTCAGATTTTACCTATTTTTGAAATGGATATTTTTGTTAAAACATTCATAAACATGCTTTTGGACCTATACTTTGGATAAAATAAGATGAAAAATCATAAAATTCGGGCGCGGAAACAAATATTTATATGATTTTTTACAAAAATAAAGTCAGATTTTACCTATTTTTGAAATGGATATTTTTGTTAAAACATTCATAAACATGCTTTTGGACCTATACTATGGATAAAATATGATGAAAAATTATAAAATTCGGGAGCGGAAGCAAATATTTATATAATTTTTTACAAAAATAAAGTCAGATTTTACCTATTTTTGATGAATACGTTGTATATTGTACGCTACATGGTCTGGATTCTATAATACCTAACACACTTGAAATAGCAATTTTCTTGTTGCAATGTTTTCTTTTAGCTAAAATATGATAAAAAATCATAAAATTCGGGCGCGGAAGCAAATATTTATATGATTTTTTACAAAAAAAAAATCAGATTTTACCTATTTTTGAAATGGATATTTTTGTTAAAATATTCATAAACATGCTTTTGGACCTATACTATGGATAAAATAGGATGAAAAATTATAAAATTCGGGCGCGGAAGCAAATATTTATATAATTTTTTACAAAAATAAAGTCAGATTTTACCTATTTTTGATAAATACGTTGTATATTGTAAGCTTCATTGGCTGGATTCTAGAATACCTACCACACTTGAAATAGCAATTTTCTTGTTGCAATGTTTTCTTTTACCTAAATTATGATGAAAAATCATAAAATTTGGGCGCGGAAGCAAATATTTATATCAGTTTTTACAAAAATAAAGTCAGATTTTAACTCTTCTTGAAATGAATATTTTTGTTAAAACATTCATAAACATGCTTTTGGACCTATACTGTGGATAAAATATGATAAAAAATTATAAAATTCGGGCGCGAAAGCAATTATTTATATGATTTTTTCCAAAAAAAAAGTCAGATTTTACCTATTTTTGATGAATACGTTGTATATTGTACGCTACATGGGCTGGATTCTAGAATACCTAACACACTTGAAATAGCAATTTTCTTGTTGCAATATTTTCTTTAAGCTAAAATATGATGAAAAATCATAGAATTCGGGCGCGGAAGCAAATATTTATATGATTTTTTACAAAAATAAAGTCAGATTTTACCTATTCTTGAAATGAATATTTTTGTTAAAACATTCATAAACATGCTTTTAGACCTATACTGTGAATAAAATATGATGAAAAATTATAAAATTCGGGCGCGGAAACAATTACTTATATAATTTTTTCCAAAAAAAAAAGTAAAATTTTACCTATTTTTGATGAATACGTTGTATATTGTACGCCACATGGACTGGATTCTAGAATACCTAACACACTTGAAATAACAATTTTCTTGTTGCAATGTTTTCTTTTAGCTAAAATATGATAAAAAATCATAAAATTCGGGCGCGGAAGCAAATATTTATATGATTTTTTACAAAAATAAAGTCAGATTTTACCTATTGTTGTAATGGATATTTTTGTTAAAACATTCATAAACATGCTTTTGGACCTATACTGTGGATAAAATATGATGAAAAATTATAAAATTCGGGCGCGGAAACAATTACTTATATAATTTTTTCCAAAAAAAAAAGTCAAATTTTACCTATTTTTGATGAATACGTTGTATATTGTACGCTACATGGACTGGATTCTAGAATACCTAACACACTTGAAATAACAATTTTCTTGTTGCAATATTTTCTTTTAGCTAAAATATGATAAAAAATCATAAAATTCGGGCGCGGAAGCAAATATTTATATGATTTTTTACAAAAATAAAGTCAGATTTTACCTATTGTTGTAATGGATATTTTTGTTAAAACATTCATAAACATGCTTTTGGACCTATATTTTGGATAAAATATGATGAAAAATTATAATATTCGGGCGCGGAAGCAAATATTTATATAATATTTTGTTACGGGTTCATTTTGCGGAATGTAGTGCCTTAAGTGAAGCAACCCCCCTATCGTAAGTGTACGGTTTTCTTCAACGTACGTTTGCAAATTATTGCGAATCTTGACATAAATCTTAGATTAATTAAGATTTGGTTTTTGCGAGTCATGCACTCGCTAACGAACTTTGGAAGTTGTTGGTCGATTGTGCATAGTAGCTTTCGTTATATTTTTGAGTTATTGAGCCATTTATTTGGATTGTGCGACCATCAATACTGTGGAAATTATTCCTCGGGAGAATCCCGGATTTGAACCAAAGCATTCGTTAGAAAAACCTTCAAGCCGCCCACGAACTCAGGTAAAACCAAACCAATATTCTGTGTAACTTATTGTGTTAGTCGTCTACTTCGTAAGTTCACTGAACTGTTCTTGTTATTATAGTTATTTTTTTTAATAGTTTTTTTTATAGTCATTTATTGAATTTCTCATTTAACTTATTCACCATGTGCGTACTCACGCCATGTGTTTATTCATTTATCGTCGGTATTCAATTCCTAACTTCTTGTAGGCTTGTTATATTGGGTTTTATAACCCTGTAACATACCGTGAGGTGAAAATAGTTGCGAGGGAAGATTATTTGGGGAATTCTGGTGAAGTTCTGGACGCCCGCCATTCGCTGGAAATTTTCGAGTGACGCCACTGTCCGCTCGAGTACTACCTGTTGTCGGAAGTTGGAACTACTCAACACCAACCGGCCAGCTGATTTACTCAATTTTATCGGACGGCTTGGACTCACTGGATCAGTCACATTGCCAGCTAAGCTTTGAAATTTTATTCTTTATTATTATTTTTTTTATTAGTATTATAATACAGATCTATATGTCTGTTAGTATTTGAAGTTTATTGCACCGTTTATTATCCAATATAATTATTAGGTCGATTTGATCATTAGTATTTTTAAGTAATTGCATAATTTATTATTCGATATCATTGTAATTAAGATATTCTGGATCATTTATATTTTCGAGATTAATTGTATCTTAACAATGCTCTAGCTCAAGCGAGTCTTAAAGTATTTTACGTATTCTTTCTTTAACTATCAGTGGGAATACTCACATAGGGTTTGTTAAGTATTTAGGGTTAGGACTCGAGGTTTTAAGTCAGTTATTGCGCCTGCACTTCCCTTGATTGATCGATCAACCAACCATCGTGCGTCTATGTTGCGTTTATTTAAGTTTGATTTTTTTTATTTATCTAGTCCTTGCTCAGTCGTACGTCAGCATCCCCTAGCTGAGACAATCTCAGTATTAACCCTTTTATTATTTATTACATTCAGATATACCTCGCCTGGGTTATAGCGAGATTAACTTATCAATATATTAATAGCCACGTAAGTTAACTTGTATTTATTAACTTCCAATATAGCTCTTAGGCTTAAATTTAATCAGCATTTTATTGAGTCTAACAATTAATATTTTTCCCATCACTGATCTTGAGCATTTTTGACGTATTGGTATTTTCGTGGTTGTATACCGTGTTGATAAACAACAACCACGTGGCGCCCATTTTCCTAATTATAATTTTTTTTAACCACCCCCTTTCTCCACTGTATAAAAGCTGGCGGCCGTATTCTCGAACAACTGAGGAACGTAGCATATTCCACCATTTTATGCCCTAATCTGGTGTACACGTAGCAAAAATTTGGCGCCCAACGTGGGGCCTGTTTTATGGAGGCACGATTTCCGCAAAGTATAGACTCGATTTTGTAAAGTATCTGCTCAAGTGTTCTTCTTGTTCTAACTTAGCGTATCGAGTTGGTTTATTTTTATAGAATAGGATTAGTTAGATATTTATTGATTATTATTACTTATTGTTGATAAACCTAGTTTTCTGGTTTATTTTTTTTTCCTATCTATTTATTTGGGTATTTCGATTGGTTTACGATTATCTTGTTAGGACTGTATACACTAATTAGTATTATGGATGCTCAGGTAGAGATTAACCGCTTAAATAAGGAAGAGCTTAGTTACGAATTAAAGATTCGGGGTATCGAAGAGGACAAACCGGTTGAAATTATGCGAAGGTCGTTACGTTCACTGTTACGTTTAGAGAAAAGTTCGTCCTTTATTTTGCCACCTTATCCGTTTAAATTTGAAGAGGATTATACGGCGATTAGTAGTAAAATTAAAGAAATTTCAGATCTGGTAGCAGTATTCGCAGATATCAAAACCTTGTCTAAGTTTAAGAAAATCCAAACAAAAATTCTGCATTCGATGGGCAGAGTTAATCGTGTTGTTGTAGACGGCGATGATCAGAAACAGAAGCGGTGTAAACTCCTTCTACAACTTGTGACGTTAGAATCTGAACTAAAAACTAAAGCTAAAAGTACTAAAATGTGTTCCACTTTAGTGAATACTGTAATAGATAATTCGCTGTCAAACATACATTTATCTGACTCTGACCACGACTCCTCTGATAGCGAAAAAATGTTCGTAAATCCAGCTTTCATGTAAAGTCCGTACCTGTTTTTAAGTGGAATCTGAAATTTAGCGGAAACATTAGTGAACTATCCTTAAGTGCTTTCCTCGATAGAGTTGAGGAACTTCGCGGTGCGCGGAACGTCTCAAAACCAGAATTATTGGTATCAGCTCTTGACCTCTTCGAAGGTGATGCGCTCATTTGGTATAGGGCTAATAGACAGTTATTTGGTAGCTGGGATGAGCTAGTTAGAGGATTGCGAGAAGCATTTTTGCCTATAGATTATGAGAATAAACTCTTAGAGGAGGTTAAATCCCGAACGCAGGCCCCGCACGAGTCGATAGCATTGTACGTCTCAATTATGAATTCCTATTTCGCGCGGTTGCGACCGGACCAAATAACGGAAGAGTTTAAAGTAAAGATATTGATGAAAAATATTCAACCGTTCTATCAAACTCAGTTGCCACTAGGGCTGGAGGTAAAATCGGTCGGGGAATTGGTCGCTTTATGTCGACAAGTTGACGAAAGGAAGGAATCGGTAGAAAACTTCGCTCCACCTCCACATCGCAGTAAATGTCTTGAGCCTGATCTCGCCTATACACACCGTGGCAGTTCGTCGAACTCAAAATTTCGTGCTAGTGCTTCTGCAGTTTCCGTTGCTCCAGTGCGAAATCCGGGCGGTAACAGAAATTGTTGGAATTGTGGTAAAACGGGGCACATCTCAGTTAATTGTTGCGAGCCACGTAAAAAGCATTGTTTTCGTTGCGGTAAACCAGACGTTACTGTCAGATCTTGCCCTTCATGTTCCTACGATTCGGGAAACGGTCGCTAGATGCGGCAGATGACCGCTTGCCGCATCATGATAATTATAACTCGGTCGGAAGAAGTAACATTTTGTTAGACTTTATACTGGCTCACGCTCACGGTGATGAGCGCCCTTATTTAAAAGTTTACATTTTAGAAAAGCCTATATTAGGGTTATTGGATTCCGGAGCCTCTTGTACTATTGTTGGGAAACCTGGTTGGGAAATATTAAATAAGTTAGGTTTACAATTAACTAAAACTAGTTTTACTTGTACTGTCGCGAACGGCCAACGTTGTTCTAGTTTGGGCATGGTTTCAGTGCCAATTCGTTTGCGAGATCAGTTTAAAGTGATTGATATTATGGTTGTGCCAGAGTTGTCGCATGTTTTAATTTTAGGAACTAATTTTTGGAAAATTATGGGCATCGTGCCGGATTTACGGCAAGGAGAATGGACGTTTTCCGATAGTCCCTTTTGTTCGGTGGATGCAATTAGTTCGCGTAAGAATCTCTCTAGTGCCCAGGAGAGTAAACTGAATGAGTTAATTGATAAAATGTTCTGTGGGATGGGAGGCGATCGAATCGGCTGTACGTCGCTAGTTGAACATGAGATTCATATTGCTGCAGATACTAAGCCTATTAGACAAAAGTACTACCCTATTTCGCCCGCCATGCAAGCGCATGTGGATAAAGAATTGGATCTCATGATCGCCAATAATATTGTAGAAAAATCGCGTAGTCCGTGGGCCTCACCTATTCTGCTCGTACCAAAAAAGGACGGCAGCTTTCGGTTCTGTGTGGATTATAGGAAAGTCAATCAGGTCACAGAGCGTGACGCCTACCCCTTACCGCACGTATCTGAAACATTAGATAAATTACGCGACGCAAAATTTTTAACATCTCTCGACATCAAATCTGCTTATTGGCAGATACCCATGGCGGAATCCTCGAAACAATATACTGCATTTATAGTACCTAATCGCGGTTTTTTCCAGTTTCGCCGTATGCCTTTTGGCTTACATAATGCACCCGCCACATGGCAACGTTTCATCGATGATGTTATTGGGATAGATCTTAGACCGCACGTATTCGTCTATTTAGATGATATCGTGATTGTTACGGCGACCTTTGAAAAACACCTTGAGATCCTTGAGATTGTGCTTTCTCGTATTCGTAATGCAGGGTTAACTTTAGGGCGAGATAAGTGCCAATTTTGTCGCGAGGAGCTACGATATTTAGGCTACGTAGTTAACCAGCACGGTCTTCATGTAGATCCGGAGAAAGTGAAGGCTATTTTAGATATTCCGACTCCAAAATGTGTTTCAGACATACGTAGATTGGTAGGCATGGCATCATGGTACCGTCGGTTTATTCCGAATTTTTCATCAGTCTTGGCTCCTTTGACAAAATTATTGTGTAAGAATACCCGATTCTTATGGGATAATAATTGTGATGACGCTTGGTGTCACATTAAGAACTGTCTGATTTCGGCCCCTATTCTTTCATGTCCCGACTTTACAAAAGAATTTATTCTTCAAACTGATGCTTCCAATTTCGGCCTCGGTGCAGTGTTAAGTCAGCAGTATGAAGATGGCGAAAAGGTTATATGCTACCTATCCCGATCTCTGACGCGTCAAGAGAGAAACTTTTCAACTACGGAAAAGGAATTATTAGCCTTATTATGGGCAATTGAGAAACTTAGACCATATCTTGAGGGCACAGAGTTCACGGCTATAACGGATCATTATTCGTTACTGTGGCTGAATAATTTGGAAAATCCGTCAGGTAGACTCGCTAGATGGTCCGTTCGTCTCCAGCAGTATAAATTCAAAATTTTACACCGTAAGGGAAAGGAGCATGTTGTTCCCGACGCGTTGTCTCGTGCTGTTCCAGTTCTTGATTGTGTTAATGTGGATCATATTAAGGATAATTGGTTTCGGAAGTTATTTAATTCAGTTATTGAGAATCCGTTGCATTACCCAAATTATCGTGTTGATAATGGTTGTTTGTATAAATTTATTAGATTGGATTTTGACGGGATGGTGGAGGAGGAAGATCAATGGAGAGAAGTAATTCCTAAGGAAAAACGTAAGGAATTAATTTATGAGTGTCATGATTTGCCGACCAGTGGTCATCTTGGCGTTTTCAAAACATACCGCCGGCTGTTAGCACGTTCTTATTGGCCCAAAATGAAGGCAGATGTTGCGAAGTATGTGAGATGTTGTAATGTTTGTTTGCGATCCAAACCAGAACAAAAGGCTGCTCCGGGTCAAATGGGTGGTCACTCTGTCATTAACAGACCCTGGGAGGTAATATGTACTGATTTAGTGGGACCATTACCAGCAACCACTCAAGGCTATAGGTTTATCTTGGTTATTTCTGACTGCTTTAGTAAATTTGCAATGTTCTTCCCGCTGCGGAAGGCTTCGGCTTCGGCAATTGCAAAAATCCTAGAGGATCAAATATTTCTTGTATTCGGGGTGCCTCGTGCAATTATTTCTGATAACGGCGTGCAGTTTAGGTCAAGAGAATATAGAAATCTTCTTACCCAATATAAGGTGAAGCCAAGGTATACATCGTACTATCACCCTCAGGCCAACCCGGTCGAACGAATTAACAAAGTGCTAAAAACTATGTTAATATCCTATGTCTCGGATAATCATCGCACTTGGGGAAAATATCTCGCGAAACTTGGATGTGCAGTAAGATCTGCCACGCACGAAGTTACCCGTCTCACCCCTATCTTCATAAACTTCGGTCGGGAAGTAAAATTGTCGGGCGACTGGCACATAAATAAATCGGTGGAAAATGCAGAAGTGGAGGCCCCTGATAAGGATAAGTTCGAAAAACGTTCGTTTGGATTTGCTAAACTGTATAAAGATATTGGAAAACGACTCCAAGCCGCTTATGTTAAATCTAAATCACGCTATGACCTTCGCCACCGCGATATTAATTTCTATCCCAATCAGTTGGTGTGGCGCAAGAATTTCGTTCTATCAGATGCTTCTCAGTATTATACAGCTAAACTTGCCGACAAGTATATAGGCCCTTTCATGATTCACCGAAAAGTCTCGTCACATACTTATGAACTGAAAACTGTACATGATGAAGTTCTTCCAGGAACTTGGAGTAGCAAACACCTTAAAGCTCATCCTGAAGATAACCCAGGCTAGATTTGGTTTTCATTATTTTTTTTTGATTTATGGTTGATGACATTTGTTCTCGAGTCTTGTTTTTTTGGCTTCTGACTTTTCAGGAATTTATTCTAAATTCTTCTTTTTGGGAAAGGGGAGAGTTGTTACGGGTTCATTTTGCGGAATGTAGTGCCTTAAGTGAAGCAACCCCCCTATCGTAAGTGTACGGTTTTCTTCAACGTACGTTTGCAAATTATTGCGAATCTTGACATAAATCTTAGATTAATTAAGATTTGGTTTTTGCGAGTCATGCACTCGCTAACGAACTTTGGAAGTTGTTGGTCGATTGTGCATAGTAGCTTTCGTTATATTTTTGAGTTATTGAGCCATTTATTTGGATTGTGCGACCATCAATACTGTGGAAATTATTCCTCGGGAGAATCCCGGATTTGAACCAAAGCATTCGTTAGAAAAACCTTCAAGCCGCCCACGAACTCAGGTAAAACCAAACCAATATTCTGTGTAACTTATTGTGTTAGTCGTCTACTTCGTAAGTTCACTGAACTGTTCTTGTTATTATAGTTATTTTTTTTAATAGTTTTTTTATAGTCATTTATTGAATTTCTCATTTAACTTATTCACCATGTGCGTACTCACGCCATGTGTTTATTCATTTATCGTCGGTATTCAATTCCTAACTTCTTGTAGGCTTGTTATATTGGGTTTTATAACCCTGTAACATACCGTGAGGTGAAAATAGTTGCGAGGGAAGATTATTTGGGGAATTCTGGTGAAGTTCTGGACGCCCGCCATTCGCTGGAAATTTTCGAGTGACGCCACTGTCCGCTCGAGTACTACCTGTTGTCGGAAGTTGGAACTACTCAACACCAACCGGTCAGCTGATTTACTCAATTTTATCGGACGGCTTGGACTCACTGGATCAGTCACATTGCCAGCTAAGCTTTGAAATTTTATTCTTTATTATTATTTTTTTTATTAGTATTATAATACAGATCTATATGTCTGTTAGTATTTGAAGTTTATTGCACCGTTTATTATCCAATATAATTATTAGGTCGATTTGATCATTAGTATTTTTAAGTAATTGCATAATTTATTATTCGATATCATTGTAATTAAGATATTCTGGATCATTTATATTTTCGAGATTAATTGTATCTTAACAATGCTCTAGCTCAAGCGAGTCTTAAAGTATTTTACGTATTCTTTCTTTAACTATCAGTGGGAATACTCACATAGGGTTTGTTAAGTATTTAGGGTTAGGACTCGAGGTTTTAAGTCAGTTATTGCGCCTGCACTTCCCTTGATTGATCGATCAACCAACCATCGTGCGTCTATGTTGCGTTTATTTAAGTTTGATTTTTTTTATTTATCTAGTCCTTGCTCAGTCGTACGTCAGCATCCCCTAGCTGAGACAATCTCAGTATTAACCCTTTTTATTATTTATTACATTCAGATATACCTCGCCTGGGTTATAGCGAGATTAACTTATCATTATATTAATAGCCACGTAAGTTAACTTGTATTTATTAACTTCCAATATAGCTCTTAGGCTTAAATTTAATCAGCATTTTATTGAGTCTAACAATTAATATTTTCCCCATCACTGATCTTGAGCGTTTTTGACGTATTGGTATTTTCGTGGTTGTATACCGTGTTGATAAACAACAACCACGTGGCGCCCATTTTCCTAATTATAATTTTTTTTAACCACCCCTTTCTCCACTGTATAAAAGCTGGCGGCCGTATTCTCGAACAACTGAGGAACGTAGCATATTCCACCATTTTATGCCCTAATCTGGTGTACACGTAACATAAATAAAGTCAGATTTTACCTATTTTTGATGAATACGTTGTATATTGTAAGCTTCATTGGCTGGATTCTAGAATACGTACCACACTTGAAATAGCAATTTTCTTGTTGCAATGTTTTCTTTTACCTAAATTATGATGAAAAATCATAAAATTTGGGCGCGGAAGCAAATAATTATATCAGTTTTTACAAAAATAAAGTCAGATTTTACCTCTTCTTGAAATGAATATTTTTGTTAAAACATTCATAAACATGCTTTTGGACCTATACTGTGGATAAAATATGATAAAAAATTATAAAATTCGGGCGCGAAAGCAATTATTTATATGATTTTTTCCAAAAAAAGAGTCAGATTTTACCTATTTTTGATGAATACGTTGTATATTGTACGCTACATGGGCTGGATTCTAGAATACCTAACACACTTGAAATAGCAATTTTCTTGTTGCAATATTTTCTTTAAGCTAAAATATGATGAAAAATCATAAAATTCGGGCGCGGAAGCAAATATTTATATGATTTTTTACAAAAATAAAGTCAGATTTTACCTATTCTTGAAATGAATATTTTTGTTAAAACATTCATAAACATGCTTTTAGACCTATACTGTGAATAAAATATGATGAAAAATTATAAAATTCGGGCGCGGAAACAATTACTTATATAATTTTTTCCAAAAAAAAAGTGAAATTTTACCTATTTTTGATGAATACGTTGTATATTGTACGCTACATGGACTGGATTCTAGAATACCTAACACACTTGAAATAACAATTTTCTTGTTGCAATGTTTTCTTTTAGCTAAAATATGATAAAAAATCATAAAATTCGGGCGCGGAAGCAAATATTTATATGATTTTTTACAAAAATAAAGTCAGATTTTACCTATTGTTGTAATGGATATTTTTGTTAAAACATTCATAAACATGCTTTTGGACCTATACTTTGGATAAAATATGATGAAAAATTATAAAATTCGGGCGCGGAAGCAAATATTTATATAATATTTTACATAAATAAAGTCAGATTTTACCTATTTTTGATGAATACGTTGTATATTGTAAGCTTCATTGGCTGGATTCTAGAATACGTACCACACTTGAAATAGCAATTTTCTTGTTGCAATGTTTTCTTTTACCTAAATTATGATAAAAAATCATAAAATTCGGGCGCGGAAGCAAATATTTATATGATTTTTTACAAAAATAAAGTCAGATTTTACCTATTCTTGAAATGGATATTTTTGTTAAAACATTCATAAACATGCTTTTGGACCTATACTGTGGATAAACTATGATGAAAAATTATAAAAATTCGGGCGCGGAAGCAAATATTTATATGATTTTTTACAAAAAAAATGTCATTTTACCTATTTTTGATGAAAACTTTGTATATTGTAAGCTACATGGGCTGGATTCTAGAATACCTAACACACTTGAAATAGCAATTTTTTGTTGCAATGTTTACTTTTAGCTCTAAAATATGATAAAAAATCATAAAATTCGGGCGCGGAAGCAAATATTTATATGATTTTTTACAAAAATAAAGTCAGACTTTACCTATTCTTAAAATAGATATTTTTGTTTAAACATTCATAAACATGGTTTTGGACCTATACTGTGGATAAACTATGATGAAATATTATAAAATTCGGGCGCGGAAGCAAATATTTATATGATTTTTTACAAAAAAAATGTCAGATTTTACCTATTTTTGATGAAAACTTTGTATATTGTAAGCTACATGGCTGGATTCTAGAATACCTAACACACTTGAAATAGCAATTTTTTGTTGCAATGTTTACTTTTAGCTAAAATATGATAAAAAATCATAAAATTCGAAGCGGAAGCAAATATTTATATGATTTTTTACATAAAATAAAGTCAGATTTGACCTATTCTTGAAATAGATATTTTTGTTAAATCATTCGTAAACATGCTTTTGGACCTATACTGTGGATAAAATATGATGAAAAATTATAAAATTCGGGCGCGGAAGCAAATATTTATATAATTTTCTACAAAAATAAAGTCAGATTTTACCTATTTTTGATGAATACGTTGTATATTGTAAGCTACATGGGCTTGATTCTAGAATACCTAACAAACTAGAAATAGCAATATTCTTGTTGCAATGTTTTCTTTTAGCTAAAATATGATGAAAAATCATAAAATTCGGGCGCGGAAGCAAATATTTATATGATTTTTTACAAAAATAAAGTCAGATTTAACCTATATTTGAAATAGATACTTTTGTTAAAACATTCATAAACATGCTTTTGGACCTATACTATGGACAAAATATGATAAAAAATTATAAAATTCGGGCGCGGAAGCAAATATTTATATAGATTTTTACAAAAATAATGTCAGATTTTACCAATTTTTGATGAATACGTTGTATATTGTAAGCTTCATTGGCTGGATTCCAGAATACCTACCACACTTGAAATAGCAATTTTCTTGTTGCAATGTTTTCTTTTACCTAAATTATGATGAAAAATCATAAAATTCGGACGCGGAAGCAAATATTTATATGATTTTTTACAAAAATAAAGTCAGATTTTACCTATTCTTGAAATGGATATTTTTGTTAAAACATTCATAAACATGCTTTTGGACCTATACTGTGGATAAAATATGATGAAAACTTATAAAATTCGGGCGCGGAAGCAATTATTTATATGATTTTCTCCAAAAAAAAAGTCAGATTTTACCTAATTTTGATGAATACGTTGTATATTGTACGCTACATGGGCTGGATTCTAGAATACCTAACACACTTGAAATAGCTACTTACTTGTTGCAATGTTTTCTTTTAGCTAAAACATGATGAAAAATCATAAAATTCGGGCGCGGAAGCAAATATTTATATGATTTTTTACAAAAATAAAGTCAGATTTTACCTATTCTTGAAATGGATAATTTTGTTAAAACATTCATAAACATGCTTTTGGACCTATATTGTGGATAAAATATGATGATAAATTATAAAATTCGGGCGCGGAAGCAAATATTTATATAATTTTTCACAAAAATAAAGTCAGATTTTACCTATTTCTGATGAACACATTGTATATTGTAAGCTACATGGGCTTGATTCTAGAATACCTAACACACTTGAAATAGCAATTTTCTTGTTGCAATGTTTTCTTTTAGCTAAAATATGATAAAAAATCATAAAATTCGGGCGCGGAAGCAAATATTTATATGATTTTTTACAAAAATAAAGTCAGACTTTACCTATTCTTAAAATAGATATTTTTGTTTAAACATTCATAAACATGGTTTTGGACCTATACTGTGGATAAACTATGATGAAAAATTATAAAATTCGGGCGCGGAAGCAAATATTTATATGATTTTTTACAAAAAAAATGTCAGATTTTACCTATTTTTGATGAAAACTTTGTATATTGTAAGCTACATGGGCTGGATTCTAGAATACCTAACAAACTTGAAATAGCTACTTTCTTGTTGCAATGTTTTCTTTTAGCTAAAATATGATGAAAAATCATAAAATTCGGGCGCGGAAGCAAATATTTATATGATTTTTTACAAAAATAAAGTCAGATATTACCTATTCTTGAAATGGATAATTCTGTTAAAACATTCATAAACATGCTTTTGGACCTATACTGTGGATAAAATATGATGAAAAATTATAAAATTCGGGCGCGGAAGCAAATATTTATATAATTTTTTACAAAAATAAAGTCAGATTTTTCCTATTTTTGATGAATACATTGTATATTGTAAGCTACATGGGCTTGATTCTAGAATACCTAACACACTTGAAATAGCAATTTTCTCGTTGCAATGTTTTCTTTTAGTTAAAATATGATAAAAAATCATAAAATTCGGGCGCGGAAGCAAATATTTATATAATTTTTTACAAAAATAAAGTCAGATTTTACCTATTCTTGAAATGGATATTTTTGTTAAAACATTCATAAACATGCTTTTGGACCTATACTGTGGATAAACTATGATGAAAAATTATAAAATTCGGGCGCGGAAGCAAATATTTATATGATTTTTTACAAAAAAATGTCAGATTTTACCTATTTTTGATGAATACGTTGTATATTGTAAGCTACATGGGCTGGATTCTAGAATACCTAACACACTTGAAATACCAATTTTTTTCTTGCAATGTTTTCTTTTAGCTAAAATATGATGAAATAGCATAAAATTCAAGCGCGGACGCAAAAATTTATATGATTTTTTACAAAAATAAAGTCAGATTTTACCTATATTTGAAATAGATATTTTTGTTAAAACATTCATAAACATGCTTTTGGACCTATACTGTGGATAAAATATGATGAAAAATCATAAAATTCGGGCGCGGAAGCAAATATTTATATGATTTTTTACAAAAATAAAGTCAGATTTTTCCTATTTTTGATGAATACATTGTATATTGTAAGCTACATGGGCTTGATTCTAGAATACCTAACACACTTGAAATACCAATTTTCTCGTTGCAATGTTTTCTTTTAGTTAAAATATGATAAAAAATCATAAAATTCGGGCGCGGAAGCAAATATTTATATAATTTTTTACAAAAATAAAGTCAGATTTTACCTATTCTTAAAATGGATACTTTTGTTAAAACATTCATAAACATGCTTTTGGACCAATACTATGGATAAAATATGATGAAAAATTATAAAATTCGGGCGCGGAAGCAAATATTTATATAATTTTTTACAAAAATAATGTCAGATTTTACCAATTTTTGATGAATACGTTGTATATTGTAAGCTTCTTTGGCTGGATTCCAGAATACCTACCACACTTGAAATAGCAATTTTCTTGTTGAAACGTTTTCTTTTACCTAAATTATGATGAAGAATCATAAAATTCGGGCGCGGAAGCAAATATTTATATGATTTTTTACAAAAATAAAGTCAGATTTTACCTAATCTTGAAATAGATATTTTTGTTAAAACATTCGTAAACATGCTTTTGGACCTATACTGTGGATAAAATATGATGAAAAATTATAAAATTCGGGCGCGGAAGCAAATATTTATATAATTTTCTACAAAAATAAAGTCAGATTTTACCTATTTTTGATGAATACGTTGTATATTGTAAGCTACATGGGCTTGATTCTAGAATACCTAACAAACTAGAAATAGCAATATTCTTGTTGCAATGTTTTCTTTTAGCTAAAATATGATGAAAAATAACCCTCGGGGGAGCCTGTAACCCCTAGAGGGCGCGTCCCCAAGTGGCGGATAGGGGAAAACCTCCTAGATATAGGTGGTAGGAGGGAAATTAAATACCTCCCGCGGACCAACAGGTGGGGTAGATGAGACTCCTTAGTCATGGCGAAGACAACTCATCTAGGAGATGGTACTCCAAAATGAAACCCTGGTCCTCCAAGTTGGGGGTTGAGTCAACGGGCTAACTCCCCGATACTCGGAAAAAACTACAATGGTAAAAGACCCAGTCTACAGCCTCGGAAAGGATGGAAAACCGGACAACGAACCAAGCAAAGGAAAAGGATGATGAACATAGGTACATGGAACGTACAAGGTCTTACACGAAAAATAAATGAAGTTACGGATGAAATGAAAAAATTAAACATGAACATAATAGTATTAAGAGAAACGAAGAAAAAAGGCCAGGGATCAGAAAATCTTGGATACTATGACCATTTTTATAGTGGAATTTCAAAAGAAAAAAGAGCTCAAAAAGGAGTATCTATTCTTATTTGCAAAAGATTAAGAAAATATATTACATCGTGGGAAGCAATTAATGAAAGAATAATTACTATGAACTTATCCATTTATGGTCACAGAATAACAATAATTGGAGTGTACGCCATAAACGACGACGAACTAGTACAAAATAAAGAAGAATTTTTTGAACAATTAAATTATGAAATCACAAAAATTGGTAAATCTAGAGAAATAATTTTGATAGGAGATCTAAACAGTAGGACAGGGAAGAAACAACAAAATAATATAGTGGGACAATACGGAGAAGAGGTCACTAACGACAACGGAAAACGGCTAATAACATTGTGCCAACAAAATGAACTACAAATTATGAATGGATTTTATCAACATCGTTGGATCCATAAATATACATGGACACAAAACACCAGAAATCTAAAATCCATTATTGATTACACGATAATACGACAAAAATCAAACCTCAAAATTCATGATGTGAGAGTACACCGGGGAGCTACATGTGGCAGTGACCATCATATGTTGAAAACAAAAATAAGATTCCCCTACAAACAAGAAACAAAACAAACCACCAGCGAAAACAACCCTGAGAAAATAGAAGAAATTAAATATAACTTAGAAAGTTTAGATCAAGAAAGTACAAAGGTACTCTTTAAAAATAGATTAGACCATAAATTAGAACAAATAAAATATAACAATATCGAAGAACATTACGAACAAATCAAAAATTGCTTACATGCAGCAGCCCAAGAAGCGCTAGGGTATTATCAAAGAGAACACAAGAAAAAACCTTACTGGTGGGATAAACAAACTGAGAAACTAATAGAAGAAAAAAGAAAAATTTACCGAAAATATTTATGCACAAAATCGGACGCAGATAAAATCCTGTATAAGAAAGCCCAGGCTACAATTAGAAAACAAATTACAAGAAAAAAGAACGAAATATGGGAAAAGAATTGCAATCGAATTAACACATATTTAGGAGGTAGGAAAAGTACAGAGAGCTGGAAACTAATCAAATCCTTGCGTCAAGAAAAGAAAAGAGACATTATCTCATCAATAACAATTCAAAGTTGGGAACAGTATTTCAGTAAACTATTTACTGAAAGTAGAACACAGTTCCAAGAAAATACTGGAAATCCTAACATAAATATTGTTGCTTCCCCTTTTAGAATAAATACCCAAGAAGTAGAACGAATCTGTCGAACACTCAAATGTGGAACATCACCAGGTCCAGCAGATATTCCAAACGAATTGATAAAATGTGGTACAGAGAAACTATATCAGAATTTAACAAAATTGTTTCAAAATTGTATAAATAAAGAAGAAACTCCAAAAGAATGGAAGATATCTCTTATATCAACGATCCACAAAAAAGGGAATAAAGAAAATCCGGAAAATTACAGAGGTATTGCAGTTACCAGTTCAATCAGTAGAATATATGGAAAACTATTAAAAACTAAAATCGAACAAGAATATAGTGACATGGAAGCAGAAGAACAAGCAGGATTCAGAGCAGGAAGATCAACAATAGACCATCTGTTTTGCTTAACCCAACTTATAGAAAAAACAATGAATTTCAATCAAGAACTACATTTAGTCTACGTTGACCTTAAAAAAGCCTACGATAGTGTACCACAAAATAAACTATGGGAAGCCTTGGAAAAAACAAACATAAACATTGAATTAATTAAAGCAGTAAAAAATCTATATAAAGATTCCACAGCAAAGATCAGAGTAGGAAATAAAATATCAAGCGAATTTAAAATTAATAAAGGACTTAAACAAGGATGCTGTCTTTCACCGACATTATTTAAAATCTATTTAGAACAAGCCCTAAAAATCTGGAAAAGAAATGTAGGGGTATGGGTATACCTCTAAACAAAAATAATCTGTATACTTTATGTTTCGCCGACGATCAGTGAGTTATAGCCCAAGATCATGAAGACCTAGAATATATGACTCGAAAACTAATAGAGGAATACAAAGAGTGGGGTTTAGAAGTAAACACAGATAAAACTGAATATATGTGCCTAGGCGGAAAGCAGCAAAATCTAATTTTAGAAGACGGACAGGAAATAAAGCAGTGCAAAAATTATAAATATTTAGGAATGAAAATCACAGATGATGGGACACAGGACGAAGCGATTAAAGAACGAAACACCCAAGGACGGAAAGCGATTGCAGTAATGAACAGTATTCTATGGGACAAAAATATATCAAAGGCTAACAAACAACGAATTTACAACACAATAGTAAAAAGCATAACCACGTATAGCAGTGAAGTATGGCAAATAAAACAAAAAACAGAAAAAATGTTAAAAGCCACAGAAATGGACTTTTGGAGAAGAGCGGCGGGTAGGTCAAGACTAGAAAATATCAGAAATGACAGAATACGAGAGATAATGGGAATAACACAAACAATAGTAGATGAGATAAAAACAAAACAATTACGTTGGTATGGCCATGTACAGAGAATGACAGAAGACCGAATCCCGAAACAAATATTGATTTGGACACCTCGAGGACGACGAAGGAGAGGAAGACCGAGAAGAAGTTGGAAAGAAGGGATTGACAAAGAAATCAGAGCAAGGAGTATAGAACAAGACCTTTGGATAGACAGAGACCAATGGAGACTGGAAATCGGACGACGTCGGAGAACGTTATAAACCGTTTATATATATATATATATATATGATGAAAAATAATAAAATTCGGGCGCGGAAGCAAATATTTATATGATTTTTTACAAAAATAAAGTCAGATTTACCCTATATTTGAAATAGATATTTTTGTTAAAACATTCATAAACATGCTTTTGGACCTATACTATGGATAAAATATGATGAAAAATTATAAAATTCGGGCGCGGAAGCAAATATTTATATAATTTTTTACAAAAATAATGTCAGATTTTACCAATTTTTGATGAATACGTTGTATATTGTAAGCTTCATTGGCTGGATTCTAGAATACCTACCACACTTGAAATAGCAATTTTTTTGTTGCAATGTTTTCATTTACGTAAATTATGATGAAAAATCATAAAATTCGGGCGCGGAAGCAAATATTTATATGATTTTTTACAAAAATAATGTCAGATTTTTCCTATTCTTGAAATGGATATTTTTGTTAAAACATTCATAAACATGCTTTTGGACCTATACTGCGGATAAAATATGATGAAAAATTATAAAATTCTGGCGCGCAAACAAATATTTATATAATTTTTTACAAAAAAAAAGTCAGATTTTTCCTATTTTTGATGAATACGTTGTATATTGTAAGCTACATGGGCTGGATTCTAGAATACCTACCACACTAGAAATAGCAATTTTCTTGTTGCAATGTTTTCTTTTAGCTAAAATATGATGAAAAATCATAAAATTCGGGAGCGGAAGCAAATATTTATATGATTTTTTAAAAACTAAAGTCAGATTTTTTCTATTCTTGAAATAGATATTTATGTTAAAACATTCATAAACATGCTTTTGGATCTATACTGCGGATAAAATATGATGAAAAATTATAAAATTCGGGCGCGCAAACAAATATTTATATGATTTTTTACAAAAAAAATGTAGATTTTACCTATTTTTGATGAATACGTTGTATATTGTAAGCTACATGGGCTGGATTCTAGAATACCTAACACACTTGAAATAGCAATTTTCTTGTTGCAATGTTTTCTTTTAGCCAAAATATGATGAAAAATCATAAAATTCGGGCTCGGAAACAAATATTTATATGATTTTTTACAAAAATAAGTCAGATTTTACATATTTTTGAAATGAATATTTTTGTTAAAACGTTCATAAACATGAATTTGGACCTATACTATGGATAAAATATGATGAAAAATTATAAAATTCGAGCGCGGAAGCAAATATTTATATGATTTTTTACAAAAATAAAGTCAGATTTGTCCTATTCTTGAAATGGATATTTTTGTTAAAACATTCATAAACATGCTTTTGGACCTATATTGCGGATAAAATAAGATGAAAAATTATAAAACTCGGGCGCGCAAACAAATATTTATATGATTTTTTACAAGAAAAAAGTCAGATTTTACCTATTTTTGATGAATACGTTGTATATTGTAAGCTACATGGGCTGCATTCTAGAATACCTAACACACTTGAAATAGCAATTTTCTTGTTGCAATGTTTTCTGTTAGCTAAAATATGATGAAAAATCATTAAATTCGGGCGCGGAAGCAAATATTTATATTATTTTTTACAAAAATAAAGTCAGATTTTACATATTTTTGAAATGGATATTTTTGTTAAAACGTTCATAAACATGAATTTGGACCTATACTATGGATAAAATATGATGAAAAATTATAAAATTCGAGCGCGGAAGCAAATATTTATATAATTTTTTACAAAAATAAAGTCAGATTTTACCTATTTTTGATGAATACGTTGTATATTGTAAGCTTCATTGGCTGGATTCTAGAATACCTACCACACTTGAAATAGCAATTTTCTTGTTGCAATGTTTTCTTTTACCTAAAATATGATGAAAAATCATAAAAATCGGGCGCGGAAGCAAATATTTATATGATTTTTTACAAAAACAAAGTCAGATTTTTCCTATTTTTGAAATGGATATTTTTGTTAAAACATTCATAAACATGCTTTTGGACCTATATTGCGGATAAAATATGATGAAAAATTATAAAATTCGGGCGCGCAAACAAATATTTATATGATTTTTTACAAAAAAAAGTCAGATTTTACCTATTTTTGATGAATACTTTGTATATTGTAAGCTACATGGGCTGCATTCTAGAATACCTAACACACTTGAAATAGCAATTATCTTGTTGCAATGTTTTCTTTTAGCTAAATTGATGAGAAATCATAAAATTCGGGCGCGGAAGCAAATATTTATATGATTTTTTACAAAAATAAAGTCAGATTTTACATATTTTTGAAATGAATATTTTTGTTAAAACGTTCATAAGCATGCTTTTGGACCTATACTGCGGATAAAATATGATGAAAAATTATAAATTTCGGGCGCGCAAACAAATATTTACTCTGAGATAGCGCGTAAAAGTCAGATTTTACCTATTTTTGATGAATACGTTGTATATTGTAAGCTTCATTGGCTGCATTCTACAATACCTACCACACTTGAAATAGCAATTTTTTTGTTGCAATGTTTTCATTTACGTAAATTATGATGAAAAATTATAAAATTCGGGCGCGGAAGCAAATATTTATATGATTTTTTACAAAAATAATGTCAGATTTTTTCCTATTCTTAAAATGGATATTTTTGTTAAAACATTCATAAACATGCTTTTGGACCTATACTGCGGATAAAGTATGATGAAAAATTATAAAATTCGGGCGCGCAAACAAATATTTATATGATTTTTTACAAAAAAAAAGTCAGATTTTTCCTATTTTTGATGAATACGTTGTATATTGTAAGCTACATGGGCTGGATTCTAGAATACCTACCACACTTGAAATAGCAATTTTCTTGTTGCAATGTTTTCTTTCAGCTAAAATATGATGAAAAATCATAAAATTCGGGAGCGGAAGCAAATATTTATATGATTTTTTACAAAATAAAGTCAGATTTTTTCTATTCTTGAAATAGATATTTATGTTAAAACATTCATAAACATGCTTTTGGACCTATACTGCGGATAAAATATGATGAAAAATTATAAAATTCGGGCGCGCAAACAAATATTTATATGATTTTTTACAAAAAAAATGTCAGATTTTACCTATTTTTGATGAATACGTTGTATATTGTAAGCTACATGGGCTGGATTCTAGAATACCTAACACACTTGAAATAGCAATTTTCTTGTTGCAATGTTTTCTGTTAGCTAAAATATGATGAAAAATCATTAAATTCGGGCGCGGAAGCAAATATTTATATGATTTTTTACAAAAATAAAGTCAGATTTTACATATTTTTGAAATGGATATTTTTGTTAAAACGTTCATAAACATGCTTTGGGACCTATACTGCGGATAAAATATGATGAAAAATTATAAAATTCGGGCGCGCAAACAAATATTTATATGATATTTTTCAAAAAAAAAGTCAGATTTTACCTATTTTTTGATGAATACGTTGTATATAATAAGCTTCATTGGCTGGATTCTAGAATACCTACCACACTTGAAATAGCAATTTTTTTGATGCAATGTTTTCATTTACGTAAATTATGATGAAAAATCATAAAATTCGGGCGCGGAAGCATATATTTATATGATTTTTTACAAAAATAAAGTCAGATTTTTCCTATTCTTGAAATAGATATTTTTGTTAAAACATTCATAAACATGCTTTTGGACCTATACTGCGGATAAAATATGATAAAAAATTATAAAATTCGGGCGCGCAAACAAATATTTATATGATTTTTTACAAAAAAAAAGTCAGATTTTTCCTATTTTTGATGAATACGTTGTATATTGTAAGCTACATGGCTGGATTTTAGAATACCTAACACACTTGAAATAGCAATTTTCCTATTGCAATGTTTTCTTTTAGCTAAAATATGATAAAAAATCATAAAATTCGGGCTCGGAAGCAAATATTTATATGATTTTTTACAAAAATAAAGTCAGATTTTACATATTGTTGAAATGGATATTTTTGTTAAAACGTTCATAAACATGAATTTGGACCTATACTATGGATAAAATATGATGAAAAATTATAAAATTCGAGCGCGGAAGCAAATATTTATATAATTTTTTTACAAAAATAAAGTCAGATTTTACCTATTTTTGATGAATACGTTGTATATTGTAAGCTTCATTGGCTGGATTCTAGAATACCTACCACACTTGAAATAGCAATTTTCTTGTTGCAATGTTTTCTTTTACCTAAAATATGATGAAAAATCATAACAATCGGGCGCGGAAGCAAATATTTATATGATTTTTTACAAAAACAAAGTCAGATTTTCCTATTTTTGAAATGGATATTTTTGTTAAAACATTCATAAACATGCTTTTGGACCTATATTGCGGATAAAATATGATGAAAAATTATAAAATTCGGGCGCGCAAACAAATATTTATATGATTTTTTACAAAAAAAAGTCAGATTTTACCTATTTTTGATAAATACTTTGTATATTGTAAGCTACATGGGCTGCATTCTAGAATACCTAACACACTTAAAATAGCAATTTTCTTGTTGCAATGTTTTCTTTAGCTAAAATATGATGAGAAATCATAAAATTCGGGCGCGGAAGCAAATATTTATATGATTTTTTACAAAAATAAAGTCAGATTTTACATATTTTTGAAATGAATATTTTTGTTAAAACGTTCATAAGCATGCTTTTTGGACCTATACTGCGGATAAAATATGATGAAAAATTATAAAATTCGGGCGCGCAAACAAATATTTATATGATTTTTTACAAAAAAAAGTCAGATTTTACCTATTTTTGATGAATACGTTGTATATTGTAAGCTTCATTGGCTGCATTCTAGAATACCTACCACACTTGAAATAGCAATTTTTTTGTTGCAATGTTTTCATTTACATAAATTATGATGAAAAATCATAAAATTCGGGCGCGGAAGCAAATATTTATATGATTTTTTACAAAAATAATGTCAGATTTTTCCTATCTTGAAATGGATATTTTTGTTAAAACATTCATAAACATGCTTTTGGACCTATACTGCGGATAAAGTATGATGAAAAATTATAAAATTCGGGCGCGCAAACAAATATTTATATGATTTTTTACAAAAAAAAAGTCAGATTTTTCCTATTTTTGATGAATACGTTGTATATTGTAAGCTACATGGGCTGGATTCTAGAATACCTACCACACTTGAAATAGCAATTTTCTTGTTTGCAATGTTTTCTTTAGCTAAAATATGATGAAAAATCATAAAATTCGGGAGCGGAAGCAAATATTTATATGATTTTTTACAAAAATAAAGTCAGATTTTTTCTATTCTTGAAATAGATATTTATGTTACAACATTCTTAAACATGCTTTTGGACCTATACTGCGGATAAAATATGATGAAAAATTATAAAATTCGGGCGCGCAAACAAATATTTATATGATTTTTTACAAAAAAAATGTCAGATTTTACCTATTTTTGATGAATACGTTGTATATTGTAAGCTACATGGGCTGGATTCTAGAATACCTAACACACTTGAAATAGCAATTTTCTTGTTACAATGTTTTCTTTTAGCTAAAATATGATGAAAAATCATAAAATTCGGGCTCGGAAACCAAATATTTATATGATTTTTTACAAAAATTAAGTCAGATTTTACATATTTTGAAATGAATATTTTTGTTAAAACGTTCATAAACATGAATTTGGACCTATACTATGGATAAAATATGATAAAAAATTATAAAATTCGAGGCGGAAGCAAATATTTATATGATTTTTTTACAAAAAAAAAAGTCAGATTTGTCCTATTCTTGAAATGGATATTTTTGTTAAAACATTCATAAACATGCTTTTGGACCTATATTGCGGATAAAATAAGATGAAAATTACAAAATTCGGGCGCGCAAACAAATATTTATATGATTTTTTACAAAAAAAAGTCAGATTTTACCTATTTTTGATGAATACGTTGTATATTGTAAGCGACATGGGCTGCATTCTAGAATACCTAACACACTTGAAATAGCAATTTTCTTGTTGCAATGTTTTCTTTTAGCTAAAATATGATGAGAAATCATTAAATTCGGGCGCGGAAGCAAATATTTATATGATTTTTTACAAAAATAAAGTCAGATTTAAATATTTTTGAAATGGATATTTTTGTTAAAACGTTCATAAACATGCTTTTGGACCTATACTGCGGATAAAATATGATGAAAAATTATAAAATTCGGGCGCGCAAACAAATATTTATATGATTTTTTTCAAAAAAAAAGTCAGATTTTACCTATTTTTGATGAATACGTTGTATATAATAAGCTTCATTGGCTGGATTCTAGAATACCTACCACACTTGAAATAGCTATTTTTTGTTGCAATGTTTTCATTTACGTAAATTATGATGAAAAATCATAAAATTCGGGCGCGGAAGCATATATTTATATGATTTTTTACAAAAATAAAGTCAGATTTTTCCTATTCTTGAAATAGATATTTTTGTTAAAACATTCATAAACATGCTTTTGGACCTATACTGCGGATAAAATATGATGAAAAATTATAAAATTCGGGCGCGCAAACAAATATTTATATGATTTTTTACAAAAAAAAAGTCAGATTTTTCCTATTTTTGATGAATACGTTGTATATTGTAAACTACATGGGCTGGATTCTAGAATACCTAACACACTTGAAATAGCAATTTTCCTGTTGCAATGTTTTCTTTAGCTAAAATATGATAAAAAATAATAAAATTCGGGCTCGGAAGCAAATATTTATATGATTTTTTACAAAATAAAGTCGGATTTTACATATTTTTGAAATGGATATTTTTGTTAAAACGTTCATAAACATGAATTTGAACCTATGCTATGGATAAAATATGATGAAAAATTATAAAATTCGAGCGCGGAAGCAAATATTTATATAATTTTTTACAAAAATAAAGTCAGATTTTACCTATTTTTGATGAATACGTTGTATATTGTAAGCTTCATTGGCTGGATTCTAGAATACCTACCACACTTGAAATAGCAATTTTCTTGTTGCAATGTTTTCTTTTACCTAAAATATGATGAAAAATCATAAAAATCGGGCGCGGAAGCAAATATTTATATGATTTTTTACAAAAATATAGTCAGATTTTTCCTATTCTTGAAATGGATATTTTTGTTAAACATGCTTTTGGACCTATATTGCGGATAAAATATGATGAAAAATTATAAAATTCGGGCGCGCAAACAAATATTTATATGATTTTTACAAAAAAAAGTCAGATTTTACCTATTTTTGATGAATACGTTGTATATTGTAAGCTTCATTGGCTGCATTCTAGAATACCTACCACACTTGAAATAGCAATTTTTTTGTTGCAATGTTTTCATTTTCGTAAATTATGATGAAAAATCATGAGATTCAGGCGCGGAAGCAAATATTTATATGATTTTTTTTTTCAAAAATAAAGTCAGATTTTTCCTATTCTTTGAAATGGATATTTTTGTTAAAACATTCATAAACATGCTTTTGGACCTATACTGCGGATAAAATATGATGAAAAATTATAAAATTCGGGCGCGCAAACAAATATTTATATGATTTTTTACAAAAAAAAGTCAGATTTTTCCTACTTTTGATGAAAACGCTGTATATTGTAAGCTACATGGGCTGGATTCTAGAATACCTACCACACTTGAAATAGCAATTTCTTGTTGCAATGTTTTCTTTTAGCTAAATATGATGAAAAATCATAAAATCGGGCGCGGAATCAAATATTTATATGATTTTTTACAAAAATAAAGTCAGATTTTTATTATTCTTGAAATAGATATTTATGTTAAAACATTCATAAACATGCTTTTGGACCTATACTGCGGATAAAATATGATGAAAAATTATAAAATTCGGGCGCGCAAACAAATATTTAAATGATTTTTTACAAAAAAAATGTCAGATTTTACCTATTTTTGATGAATACGTTGTATATTGTAAGCTACATGGGCTAGATTCTAGAATACCTAACACACTTGAAATAGTAATTTTCTTGTTGCAATGTTTTCTTTTAGCTAAAACATGATGAAAAATCATAAAATTCGGGCTCGGAATCAAATATTTATATGATTTTTACAAAATAAAATCAGATTTTACATATTTTGAAACGGATATTTTTGTTAAAACGTTCATAAACATGAATTTGGACCTATACTATGGATAAAATATGATAAAAAATTATAAAATTCGAGCGCGGAAGCAAATATTTATATAAATTTTTACAAAAATAAAGTCAGATTTTACCTATTTTTGATGAATACGTTGTATATTGTAAGCTTCATTGGCTGGATTCTAGAATACCTACCACACCTTGAAATAGCAATTTTCTTGTTGCAATGTTTTCTTTTACCTAAAATATGATAAAAAATCATAAAAATCGGTCGCGGAAGCAAATATCTATATGATTTTTTACAAAAATAAAGTCAGATTTTTCTTATTCTTGAAATGGAAATTTTTGTTAAAACATTCATAAACATGCTTTTGGACCTATATTGCGGATAATATATGATAAAAAATTATAAAATTCGTGCGCGCAAACAATATTTATATGATTTTTTACAAAAAAAAATGTCAGATTTTACCTATTTTGATGAATACGTTGTATATTGTAAGCTACATGGGCTGCAATCTAGAACACCTAACACACTTGAAATAGCAATTTTCTTGTTGCAATGTTTTCTTTTAGCTAAAATATGATGAGAAATCATAAAATTCGGGCGCGGAAGCAAATATTTATATGATTTTTTACAAAAATAAAGTGAGATTTTACATATTTTTGAAATGGATATTTTTGTTAAAACGTTCATATACATGCTTTTGGACCTATACTGCGGATAAAATATGATGAAAAATTATAAAATTCGGGCGCGCAAACAAATATTTATATGATTTTTTACAAAAAAAAGTCAGATTTTACCTATTTTTGATGAATACGTTGTATATTGTAAGCTACATGGGCTGGATTCTAGAATACCTAACACACTTGAAATAGCAATTTTCTTGTTGCAATGTTTTCTTTAGCTAAAATATGATGAGAAATCATAAAATTCGGGCGCGGAAGCAAATATTTATATGATTGTTTACAAAAATAAAGTCAGATTTTACATATTTTTGAAATGGATATTTTTGTTAAAACGTTCATAAACATGCTTTTGGACCTATACTGCGGATAAAATATGATGAAAAATTATAAAATTCGGGCGCGCAAACAAATATTTATATGATTTTTTACAAAAAAAAAGTCAGATTTTAACTATTTTTGATGAATACGTTGTATATTGTAAGCTTCATTGGCTGGATTCTAGAATACCTACCACACATGAAATAGCAAATTTTTTGTTGCAATGTTTTTTTTTACGTAAATTATGATGAAAAATCATAAAATTCGGGCGCGGAAGCAAATATTTATATGATTTTTTACAAAAATAAAGTCAGATTTTTCCTTTTCTTGAAATGGATATTTTTGTTAAAACATTCATAAACATGCTTTTGGACCTATACTGCGGATAAAATATGATAAAAAATTATAAAATTCGGGCGCGCAAACAAATATTTATATGATTTTTTACAAAAAAAATGTCAGATTTTACCTATTTTTGATGAATACGTTGTATATTGTAAGCTACATGGGCTGGATTCTAGAATACCTAACACACTTGAAATAGCAATTTTCTTGTTGCAATGTTTTCTTTTAGCTAAAATATGATAAAAAATCATAAATTCGGGCTCGGAAGCAAATATTTATATGATTTTTTACAAAAATAAAGTCAGATTTTACATATTTTTGAAATGTATATTTTTGTTAAAACGTTCATAAACATGAATTTGGACCTATACTATGGATAAAATATGATGAAAAATTATAAAATTCGAGCGCGGAAGCAAATATTTATATAATTTTTTACAAAAATAAAGTCAGATTTTACCTATTTTTGATGAATACGTTGTATATTGTAAGCTTCATTGGCTGGATTCTCGAATACCTACCACACTTGAAATTGCAATTTTCTTGTTGCAATGTTTTCTTTTAGCTAAAATATGATAAAAAATCATAAAATTCGGGCGCGCAAACAATATTTATATGATTTTTTACAAAAATAAAGTCAGATTTTTCCTATTTTTGATGAATACGTTGTATATTGTAAGCTACATGGGCTGGATTCTAGAATACCTACCACACTTGAAATAGCAATTTTCTTGTTGCAATGTTTTCTTTTAGATAAAATATGATGAAAAATCATAAAATTCGGGCGCGGAAGCAAATATTTATATGATTTTTTACAAAAATAAAGTCAGATATTTCCTATTCTTGAAATAGATATTTATGTTAAAACATTCATAAACATGCTTTTGGGCCTATACTGCGGATAAATATGATGAAAAATTATAAAATTCGGCGCGCAAACAAATATTTATATGATTTTTTACAAAAAAATGTCAGATTTTACCTATTTTTGATGAATACGTTGTATATTGTAAGCTACATGGGCTGGATTCTAGAATACCTAACACACTTGAAATAGCAATTTTCTTGTTGCAATGTTTTCTTTTAGCTAAAATATGATGAAAAATCATAAAATTCGGGCTCGGAAGCAATATTTTATATGATTTTTTACAAAAATAAAGTCAGATTTTACTTATTTTTGAAATAGATATTTTTGTTAAAACGTTCATAAACATAAATTTGGACCTATACTATGGATAAAATATGATGAAAAATTATAAAATTCGAGCGCGGAAGCAAATATTTATATAATTTTTTACAAAAATAAAGTCAGATTTTACCTATTTTTGATGTATACGTTGTATATTGTAAGCTTCATTGGCTGGATTCTAGAATACCTACCACACTTGAAATAGCTATTTTCTTGTTGCAATGTTTTCTTTTACCTAAAATATGATGAAAAATCATAAAAATCGGGCGCGGAAGCAAATATTTATATGATTTTTTACAAAAATATAGTCAGATTTTTCCTATTCTTGAAAAGGATATTTTTGTTAAAACATTCATAAACATGCTTTTGGACATATATTGCGGATAAAATATGATGAAAAATTATAAAATTCGGGCGCGCAAACAAATATTTATATGATTTTTTACAAAAAAAAGGTCAAATTTTACCTATTTTTGATGAATACGTTGTATATTGTAAGCTTCTTTGCTGGATTCTAGAATACCTAACACACTTGAAATAGCAATTTTTTTGTTGCAATGTTTTCTTTTACGTAAATTATGATGAAAAATCATAAAATTCGGGCGCGGAAGTAAATATTTATATGATTTTTTACAAAAATAAAGTCAGATTTTTCCTATTCTTGAAATGGATATTTTTGTTAAAACATTAATAAACATGTTTTTGGACCTATACTGCGGATAAAATATGATGAAAAATTATAAAATTCGGGCGCGCAAACAAATATTTATATGATTTTTTACAAAAAAAAAGTCAGATTTTTCCTATTTTTGATGAATACGTTGTATATTGTAAGCTAGATGGGCTGGATTCTAGAATACCTACCACACTTGAAATAGCAATTTTCTTGTTGCAATGTTTTCTTTTAGCTAAAATATGATGAAAAATCATAAAATTCGGGCTCGGAAGCAAATATTTATATGATTTTTTACAAAAATAAAGTAAGACTTTACATATTTTTGAAATGGATATTTTTGTTAAAACGTTCATAAACATGAATTTGGACCTATACTATGGATAAAATATGATGAAAAATTATAAAATTCGATCGCGGAAGCAAATATTTATATAATTTTTTACAAAAATAAAGTCAGATTTTACCTATTTTTGATGAATACGTTGTATATTGTAAGCTTCATTGGCTGGATTCTAGAATACCTACCACACTTGAAATAGCAATTTTCTTGTTGCAATGTTTTCTTTTAGCTAAAATATGATGAAAAATCATAAAATTCGGGCTCGGGAGCAAATATTTATATGATTTTTTACAAAAATAAAGTCAGATTTTACATATTTTTGAAATGGATATTTTTGTTAAAACGTTCATAAACATAAATTTGGACCTATACTATGGATAAAATATGATGAAAAATTATAAAATTCGAGCGCGGAAGCAAATATTTATATAATTTTTTACAAAAATAAAGTCAGATTTTACCTATTTTTGATGAATACGTTGTATATTGTAAGCTTCATTGGCTGGATTCTAGAATACCTACCACACTTGAAATAGCAATTTTCTTGTTGCAATGTTTTCTTTTACCTAAAATATGATGAAAAATCATAAAAATCGGGCGCGGAAGCAAATATTTATATGATTTTTTACAAAAATATAGTCAGATTTTTCCTATTCTTGAAAAGGATATTTTTGTTAAAACATTCATAAACATGCTTTTGGACCTATACTGCGGATAAAATATGATGAAAAATTATAAAATTCGGGCGCGCAAACAAATATTTATATGATTTTTTACAAAAAAAAAGTCAGATTTTACCTATTTTTGATGAATACGTTGTATATTGTAAGCTACATGGGCTGCATTCTAGAATACCTAACACACTTGAAATAGCAATTTTCTTGTTGCAATGTTTTCTTTTAGCTAAAATATGATGAGAACTCATAAAATTCGGGCGCGGAAGCAAATATTTATATAATTTTTTACAAAAATAAAGTCAGATTTTACATATTTTTGAAATGGATATTTTTGTTAAAACGTTCATAAACATGCTTTTGGACCTATACTGCGGATAAAATATGATGAAAAATTATAAAATTCGGGCGCTCAAACAAATATTTATATGATTTTTTACAAAAAAAAAGTCAGATTTTACCTATTTTTGATGAATACGTTGTATATTGTAAGCTTCATTGGCTGGATTCTAGAATACCTACCACACTTGAAATAGCAATTTTCTTGTTGCAATGTTTTCTTTTAGATAAAATATGATAAAAAATCATAAAATTCGGGCGCGGAAGCCAATATTTATATGATTTTTTACAAAAATAAAGTCAGATTTTTCCTGTTCTTGAAATAGATATTTATGTTAAAACATGCATAAACATGCTTTTACACCTATATTGCGAATAAAATATTATGAAAAATTATAAAATTCAAGCGCGCAAACAAATATTTATATGATTTTTAGAAACAAAAGTCAGATTTTAACTATTTTTGATGAATACGTTGTATATTGTAAGCTTCATTGGCTGGATTCTAGAATACCTACCACACTTGAAATAGCAATTTTTTGTTGCAATGTTTTCTTTTACGTAAATTATGATGAAAAATCATATAATTCGGGCGCGGAAGTAAATATTTATATGATTTTTTACAAAAATAAAGTCAGATTTTTCCTATTCTTGAAATGGATATTTTTGTTAAAACATTCATAAACATGCTTTTGGACCTATACTGCGGATAAAATATGATGAAAATTTATAAAATTCGGGCGCGCAAACAAATATTTATATGATTTTTTACAAAAAAAAAGTCAGATTTTACCTATTTTTGATGAATACGTTGTATATTGTAAGCTACATGGGCTGCATTCTAGAATACCTAACACACTTGAAATAGCAATTTTCTTGTTGCAATGTTTTCTTTTAGCTAAAATATGATGAGAACTCATAAAATTCGGGCGCGGAAGCAAATATTTATATAATTTTTTACAAAAATAAAGTCAGATTTTACATATTTTTGAAATGGATATTTTTGTTAAAACGTTCATAAACATGCTTTTGGACCTATACTGCGGATAAAATATGATGAAAAATTATAAAATTCGGGCGCTCAAACAAATATTTATATGATTTTTTACAAAAAAAAAGTCAGATTTTACCTATTTTTGATGAATACGTTGTATATTGTAAGCTTCATTGGCTGGATTCTAGAATACCTACCACACTTGAAATAGCAATTTTTTTGTTGCAATGTTTTCTTTTACGTAAATTATGATGAAAAATCATAAAATTCGAGCGCGGAAGTAACTATTTATATGATTTTTTACAAAAATAAAGTCAGATTTTTCCTATTCTTGAAATGGATATTTTTGTTAAAACATTCATAAACATGCTTTTAGACCTATATTGCGGATAAAATATTATGAAAAATTATAAAATTCAAGCGCGCAAACAAATATTTATATGATTTTTACAAACAAAAGTCAGATTTGAACTATTTTTGATGAATACGTTGTATATTGTAAGCTTCATTGGCTGGATTCTAGAATACCTACCACACTTGAAATAGCAATTTTTTTGTTGCAATGTTTTCTTTTACGTAAATTATGATGAAAAATCATAAAATTCGAGCGCGGAAGTAAATATTTATATGATTTTTTACAAAAATAAAGTCAGATTTTTCCTATTCTTGAAATGGATATTTTTGTTAAAACATTCATAAACATTCTTTTAGACCTATATTGCGGATAAAATATTATGAAAAATTATAAAATTCAAGCGCGCAAACAAATATTTATATGATTTTTACAAACAAAAGTCAGATTTTAACTATTTTTGATGAATACGTTGTATATTGTAAGCTTCATTGGCTGGATTCTAGAATACCTACCACACTTGAAATAGCAATTTTTTTGTTGCAATGTTTTCTTTTACGTAAATTATGATGAAAAATCATAAAATTCGAGCGCGGAAGCAAATATTTATATGATTTTTTACAAAAATAAAGTCAGATTTGACATATTTTTGAAATGGATATTTTTGTTAAAATGTTCATAAACATGATTTTGGACCTATAGTATGGATAAAATATGATGAAAAATTATAAAATTCAAACGCGGAAGCAAATATTTATATAATTTTTTACAAAAATAAAGTCAGATTTTACCTATTTTTGATGAATACGTTGTATATTGTAAGCTTCATTGGCTGGATTCTAGAATACCTACCACACTTGAAATAGCAATTTTCTTGTTGCAATGTTTTCTTTTACCTAAAATATGATGAAAAATCATAAAATTCGGGCGCGGAAGCAAATATTTATATGATTTTTTACAAAAATAAAGTCAGATTTTTCCTATTCTTGAAATGGATATTTTTGTTAAAACATTCATAAACATGCTTTTAGACCTATATTGCGGATAAAATATTATGAAAAATTATAAAATTCAAGCGCGCAAACAAATATTTATATGATTTTTACAAACAAAAGTCAGATTTTAACTATTTTTGATGAATACGTTGTATATTGTAAGCTTCATTGGCTGGATTCTAGAATACCTACCACACTTGAAATAGCAATTTTTTTGTTGCAATGTTTTCTTTTACGTAAATTATGATGAAAAATCATAAAATTCGAGCGCGGAAGTAAATATTTATATGATTTTTTACAAAAATAAAGTCAGATTTTTCCTATTCTTGAAATGGATATTTTTGTTAAAATATTCATAAACATGCTTTTGGACCTATACTGCGGATAAAATATGATGAAAAATTATAAAATTCGGGCGCGCAAACAAATATTTATATGATTTTTTACAAAAAAAAGTAAGTTTTTTCCTATTTTTGATGAATATGTTGTTTATTGTAAGCTACATGGGCTGGATTCTAGATTACCTACCACACTTGAAATTGCAATTTTCTTGTTGCAATGTTTTCTTTTAGCTAAAATATGATAAAAAATCATAAAATTCGGGCGCGGAAGCAAATATTTATATGATTTTTTACAAAAATAAAGTCAGATTTTTCCTTTTCTTGAAATGGATATTTTTGTTAAAACATTCATAAACATGCTTTTGGACCTATACTGCGGATAAAATATGATAAAAAATTATAAAATTCGGGCGCGCAAACAAATATTAATTTGATTTTTTACAAAAAAAAGTCAGATTTTTCCTATTTTTGATGAATACGTTGTATATTGTAAGCTACATGGGCTGGATTCTAGAATACCTAACACACTTGAAATAGCAATTTTCTTGTTGCAATGTTTTCTTTTAGCTAAAATATGATGAAAAATCATAAAAGTCGGGCTCGGAAGCAAATATTTATATGATTTTTTACAAAAATAATGTCAGATTTTACATATTTTTGAAATGGATATTTTTGTTAAAATGTTCATAAACATGATTTTGGACCTATACTATGGATAAAATATGATGAAAAATTATAAAATTCAAACGCGGAAGCAAATATTTATATAATTTTTTACAAAAATAAAGTCAGATTTTACCTATTTTTGATGAATACGTTGTATATTGTAAGCTTCATTGGCTGGATTCTAGAATACCTACCACACTTGAAATAGCAATTTTCTTGTTGCAATGTTTTCTTTTACCTAAAATATGATGAAAAATCATAAAATTCGGGCGCGGAAGCAAATATTTATATGATTTTTTACAAAAATAAAGTCAGATTTTTCCTATTCTTGAAATGGATATTTTTGTTAAAACATTCATAAACATGCTTTTAGACCTATATTGCGGATAAAATATTATGAAAAATTATAAAATTCAAGCGCGCAAACAAATATTTATATGATTTTTACAAACAAAAGTCAGATTTTAACTATTTTTGATGAATACGTTGTATATTGTAAGCTTCATTGGCTGGATTCTAGAATACCTACCACACTTGAAATAGCAATTTTTTTGTTGCAATGTTTTCTTTTACGTAAATTATGATGAAAAATCATAAAATTCGGGCGCGGAAGTAAATATTTATATGATTTTTTACAAAAATAATGTCAGATTTTTCCTATTCTTGAAATGGATATTTTTGTTAAAACATTCATAAACATGCTTTTGGACCTATACTGCGGATAAAATATGATGAAAAATTATAAAATTCGGGCGCGCAAACAAATATTTATATGATTTTTTACAAAAAAAAGTCAGTTTTTTTCCTATTTTTGATGAATACGTTGTATATTGTAAGCTACATGGGCTGGATTCTAGAATACCTACTGTCATAATAATAATAATATTTTATTTAGTTTGATGTTTTTGAAATGTAGAGTACATTGTGTCTTGTTGCTGATCTCATGTGAGACTGGTTCGACAGAACATGGCTGCTGAGTGTCAACATATTTATAAGTCTGAAAGTCTGTAATAAATATTAGACCCATAAATAAAAATATTATAAAAGTACGAAACGTCTATTATTACATGGCGCAGTCGGTGAAAAGTTTATTGTAAAAAGTGCAGTACGAGATGGATGGCGTCAGATTACCTGAGCCCATGTCTTTTGAAGGCAACGTGGAGAATAATTTTAAAAGATTTCTCCAACAGTTTGAAATATTTCTCACTGCATTGGGAAAGGATTCATCCTCAGATAAAGTAAAAATTGCTTTATTTTTAAATGTTGTGGGACCTGAAGGAATAGAATATATAATAAACTGAAGCTTTCTGATGAACAACAAAAATCATACGACGTAGTAGTTGAAGAGTTCAAAAAGTTTTGCACTCCAAAGAAGAATAAAATTTACGAGAGATTTGTATTCAACTCCAGATGTCAACAGGCATGTGAACCATTTGATAACTATTTAAATGATATTAAAAAGTTAATAAAATCCTGTGAATATGGAGACCACGAAGAATCAATTTTAGTTGATCGCATAGTAGTTGGAGTCAGCGATAGGAAGCTGCAAGAAAAGCTGTTAACCATGCCGACAGTAACCTTGAAACAAGCAGTGGAAATATGCAAGCATGCAGAAATAACAAAGGAACGAGTGAAGACCATATTATTAGAAGATGAACATAGCAAAATAGATCAAGTAAAAGCAAAAGTGCGACAAAAAGGATGTGACAGCAAGGGTTCGAGCAAAGAAGATAAAGAATTTAAGTGTAGTAGGTGCAACAAAAAACACATGCCGAAGAAGTGTCCAGCTTTTGGCAAAACATGCCATAAGTGTAACAAGATTGGTCATTTTAGCAGCGCATGCAGAGTGAGGCAAATTTAAGAAGTTAGTGCTGATGAAGATGTTTTCATCGGGGAAATTAGCTCCATTGGTGCGCTCACTAATAGTGCCTGGTTTGAAGATGTGGAGATAGATGGTCGTCCCATACCGTTCAAGATAGACACTGGAGCAGAGGTGAACATTATACCAAACAAGCTGTTCCAAGAAGTAAGCAAGGGCCGTAAAATCAGCGTCCAGCCAACCCAGATCACACTTGAGGCATATGGCGGTACGAAAATAATTCCTTTGGGAAGTGTAAGTTTAAAGTGCAAAGTAAGACAGAAATGTACAGAATTAGCTTTCATAATAGTAGATTTAGATGTCAAACCATTGTTAGGTTTAAGTGCATGCTCAAATATTGGGTTAGTAAAGCGAATTGATAATGTACAAGCAATGAACAAAAATCAGTTTCTCAAAGATTATGCAGAAATTTTTGAAGGTTTAGGGAAATTTAAGACTAAGTGTAAAATAGAATTAAAAGAAAATGCTACACCTGTTGCACGTCCAGCACGGCGTGTACCACTTGCTATTAAAGATAGGTTAAAGAAAAAGCTAGATAAATTAGTTGAACAGAAAATAATTAGTAAAGTAGACACACCCTCTGATTGGGTAAGTAATCTGGTGATCATTGAGAAGACTGATGGAAATTTAAGATTATGTTTAGATCCTAAAGAATTGAATAAAAATATTAAGCGAGATTTTTTTGAAATTCCAAAAACTGAAGAGATCTGTTCAAAGTTGACTGGAAAACAAATATTTACAGTTTTAGATTTTAAAGAGGGGTTTTATCAGATAGAACTTGACTCTGAATCCAGTAAACTTTGTACTTTTTCTACTCCATTTGGTACTTACAAGTTTGAACGTCTACCATTTGGTTTGAATATAGCACCAGAAATTTTTCAGAAACTAAATACGCAAAATTTTGCTGACATTCCTAACGTAATAATCTATTTCGATGATTTGTTAATCTATGCAAATAATCAAGAAGAGCATGATAAAACATTACTAGCTGTGGCCAAGAGAGCTAAAGAATTAAATATAAAATTTAATAGAACTAAAGTACAGTTTTGTTTAAATGAAGTAAAGTACTTGGGATATTTGTTTAACAAACATGGTAAAAAGATTGATCAAGAAAAAATTAAAGTAATAAAAGACTTGAAAACGCCAACAAATAGAAAAGAGCTCCAGAGCTTGTTAGGATTTTTAAATTCATTGAGAGAATTCGTCCCCAATTTAGCTAGTGAGACAGCTTCTCTTAGAGAACTATTGAAAAAGAATGTCACATTTCAGTGGTTCGACGTTCATACTGAAGTACTTAATAAAATTAAAGCTGAAGTTGAAAATGCTCAAACTTTGTTGCATTTTGACAGTACTAAAGAAATCACTTTGCAAACTGATGCATCAAATAATGGCTTAGGCTGTTGTTTGATTCAAGATAAGCGTCCAATTGCGTATGCTTCCCGATCTTTAACCGATACTGAAAAACAGTATGCTGTTATAGAGAAGGAACTACTAGCAATTGTCTATGCTGTAAATAAATTTCATAACTATGTCTATGGTCACCCAATTAAAGTAATTACAGACCATAAACCCAACGTAGCAATATTAAACAAAGACTTGTGTAAAATTAATTCTGCTAGACTTCAAAGACTTAGATTAAAATTACTTAAGTATGATATACAAATAGAGTATGTTCCAGGAAAATATTTGGTTATAGCAGATTATTTGTCCAGATATGTCTGTAATGAAAGAACAACAGATGATCCTGAATTAAGTGAAGTTGTGCATGAAGTAGCGAAGTATTTAAGAATTAGCAAGGAGAAAAAAGAAGAGTTTCAGACATTTAAAAAATTAGACAAAACATTGCAAAAGGTAAAGCAATTCCACTTTAATGGTTGGATTGCAGACCAGTGTAAAACAGGTGAAATTAGTTGTTATTATAAAATAAGAAATGATATAAATGTAGTAGAAGATCTGATGTTTTTTTCATGACAGAATCATAGTTCCTTTTGAATTGAGATGTAAAATGTTAAAGCTATTACATGAAGGTCACTTTGGTATCAACAGAACTCGTGATAGGGCCAGAGAAATTATGTATTGGCCAGGTATGATGACAGATATTGAAACAATGATAAAACATTGTAAAAACTGCGAAACTTATAGGTCTGTTAATACCAGGGAACCTTTAATATTACATAAAATGTCTGAACTGCCCTTTCAAAAAGTAGGATCTGATATATTCGAATATCAAAACAAATATTACTTAGTATTAATTGATTACTTGACAAAGTGGCTAGAAGTCATTCCACTTAAAAGTAAATAAGCCAAAGATGTGATAATCGCATTAAAGACTATTTTTTCTACTCATGGTGTACCTGATACTGTAATTTCAGATAATAATCCTTTTTCATCTTGGGAATGTCGGAAATTTGCTAAAGACTGGGGGTTTGAATTTGTTACAAGCAGTCCGAGGTACCCAAGATCAAATGGCTTATCTGAACGAGCAGTTCAGATAGCAAAGAATATGCTACGTAAAAGTAATGATTTAAGCATTGCTCTTATGGAATACCGTAATACACCGATTACTAGTTTAAAACGTTCCCCAGCTCAACTAATATTTAATATTAGTCAAAAAACAAAATTACCCATAAGAGTTACTTATGATAACAAATTAAATAGAGAATTTAAAGAAAATTTAGATGTTAAAAGACAATTGTACAAGTATTATTATGATCGTCAGACAAGAAGTGTAAGTAATAATTTCAAAGAGGGTGATGATGTGGTATATAAAGATCAAAATAAATGGAAACCTGCTAAAATTATCTCAACACATGACTCGCCTCGTTCATTCATTATTAAGAATGAAGTTGGTAATAATGTGCGGAGAAACAGTTTTCATTTGAGGAAATCATATAACAAGTTTCAAGAGGATATTGATCCTGTGAATAGGGTTGTTTATCCTTTTCTGATTTTTTTTATATGTTAATCTATATTTAAAAATATGACATACGTATTTTTTTATTTCGCAAAAAAATACTGCATATAGCCACAAAAAATTCACAAAGTTCCAAAAATATACTCTCGCGAGAAACAGTAGTACAAAGTGACGTCACGCTCACTGCTTAGAAAGAGAAGTCTGGAATGAGTGAAACAGGTGTAGTGATAATACCTGGCGTATTTCGTTTCTTTCTGAATACACAATAACTTCTTCAAAATTAGCGGCGTCAAACACAAACATTCGAATGATGTATGAAAAGACAAACGTTCTTCACAACTACTTGTTTACGACTGTTGTGCGCATGCGTTAGTCGTACGGCTTTCGTCAGCAAAATAGCGTTCGTTTTGAACACAGTGAATTTTTAATTGATAATTAGTAATATTAAAATGTCAATAATTTAACATTTTTCTATTTTATTATATTCTATTCGCAACTAAAATTAAGATGCAACATGTTTTTTTAAAAAAGCAGGATAGTAAAACAGGCCTATTCTTCACTTGTATCTGACAGTCATAATAACAACCAAGAAAACTGTGATGTTAAAGTGCCAGAGCCTGTTAGACCAAAAAGGCAAATAAATGTACCAGCAAGATACAAAGACTTCTATATTTATAAATAAATACTTTTTAAAAAAAGGGAGGTTTCATAATAATAATAATATTTTATTTAGTTTGATGTTTTTGAAATGTAGAGTACATTGTGTCTTGTTGCTGATCTCATGTAAGACTGGTTCGACAGAACATGGCTGCTGAGTGTCAACATATTTATAAGTCTGAAAGTCTGTAATAAATATTAGACCCATAAATAAAAATATTATAATAGTACGAAACGTCTATTATTACACCTACCACACTTGAAATAGCAATTTTCTTGTTGCAATGTTTTCTTTTAGCTAAAATATGATGAAAAATCATAAATTTCGGGCGCGGAAGCAAATATTTATATGATTTTTTACAAAAATAAAGTCAGATTTTTCCTATTCTTGAAATGGATATTTATGTTAAAACATTCATAAACATGCTTTTGGACCTATACTGCGGATAAAATATGATGAAAAATTATAAAATTCGGGCGCGCAAACAAATATTTATATGATTCTTTACAAAAAAAGTCAGATTTTACCTATTTTTGATAAATACGTTGTATATTGTAAGCTACATGGACTGGATTCTAGAATACCTAACACACTTGAAATAGCAATTTTCTTGTTGCAATGTTTTCTTTTAGCTAAAATATGATGAAAAATCATAAAATTCGGGCTCGGAAGCAAATATTTATATGATTTTTTACAAAAATAAAGTCAGATTTTACATATTTTTGAAATGGATATTTTTGTTAAAACGTTCATAAACATGAATTTGGACCTATACTATGGATAAAATATGATGAAAAATTATAAAATTCGAGCGCGGAAGCAAATATTTATATAATTTTTTACAAAAATAAAGTCAGATTTTACCTATTTTTTATGAATACGTTGTATATTGTAAGCTACATGGGCTGGATTCTAGAATACCTACCACACTTGAAATTGCAATTTTCTTGTTGCAATGTTTTCTTTTAGCTAAAATATGATAAAAAATCATAAAATTCGGGCGCGCAAACAAATATTTATATGATTTTTTACAAAAATAAAGTTAGATTTTTCCTATTTTTGATGAATACTTTGTATATTGTAAGCTAAATGGGCTGGATTCTAGAATACCTAACACACTTGAAATAGCAATTTTCTTGTTGCAATGTTTTCTTTTAGCTAAAATATGATGAAAAATCATAAAAATCAGGCGCGGAAGCAAATATTTTATATGATTTTTTACAAAAATATAGTCAGATTTTTCCTATTCTTGAATTGGATATTTTTGTTAAAACATTCATAAAGATGCTTTTGGACCTATATTGCGGATAAAAATATGATGAAAAATTATTAAATTTGGGCGCGCAAACAAATATTTATATGATTTTTTTACAAAAAAAAAGTCAGATTTTACCTATTTTTGATGAATACGTTGTATATTGTAAGCTTCATTGGCTGGATTCTAGAATACCTAACACTCTTAAAATAGCAATTTTTTTGTTGCAATGTTTTCTTTTTACGTAAATTATGATGAAAATTCATAAAATTCGGGCGCGGAAGTAAATATTTATATGATTTTTTACAAAAATAAAGTCAGATTTTTTCTATTCTTGAAATGGATATTTTTGTTAAAACATTCATAAACATGCTTTTGGACCTATACTGCGGATAAAATATGATGAAAAATTATAAAATTCGGGCGCGCAAACAAATATTTATATGATTTTTTTACAAAAAAAATGTCAGATTTTACCTATTTTTGATGAATACGTTGTATATTGTAAGCTACATGGGCTGGATTCTAGAATACCTAACACACTTGAAATAGCAATTTTCTTGTTGCAATGTTTTCTTTTAGATAAAATATGATGAAAAATCATAAAATTCGGGCTCGGAAGCAAATATTTATATGATTTTTTACAAAAATAAAGTCAGATTTTACATATTTTTGAAATGGATATTTTTGTTAAAAACGTTCATAAACATGAATTTGGACCTATAATATGGAAAAAATATGATGAAAAATTATAAAATTCGAGCGCGAAAGCAAATATTTATATAATTTTTTACAAAAATAAAGTCAGATTCTACCTATTTTTGATGAATACGTTGTATATTGTAAGCTTCATTGGCTGGATTCTCGAATACCTACCACACTTGAAATTGCAATTTTCTTGTTGCAATGTTTTCTTTTAGCTAAAATATGATAAAAAATCATAAAATTCGGGCTCGCAAACAAATATTTATATGATTTTTTACAAAAATAAAGTCAGATTTTTCCTATTTTTGATGAATACGTTGTATATTGTAAGCTACATGGGCTGGATTCTAGAATACCTACCACACTTGAAATAGCAATTTTCTTGTTGCAATGTTTTCTTTTAGATAAAATATGATGAAAAATCATAAAATTCGGGCGCGGAAGCAAATATTTATATGATATTTTACAAAAATAAAGTCAGATTTTTCCTATTCTTGAAATAGATATATATGTTAAAACATTCATAAACATGCTTTTGGACCTATACTGCGGATAAAATATGATGAAAAATTATAAAATTCGGGCGCGCAAACAAATATTTATATGATTTTTTACAAAAAAAATGTCAGATTTTACCTATTTTTGATGAATACGTTGTATATTGTAAGCTACATGGGCTGGATTCTAGAATACCTAACACTTTTGAAATAGCAATTTTCTTGTTGCAATGTTTTCTTTTAGCTAAAATATGATGAAAAATCATAAAAATCAGGCGCGGAAGCAAATATTTATATGATTTTTTACAAAAATATAGTCAGATTTTTTCCTATTCTTGAAATGGATATTTTTGTTAAAACATTCATAAACATGCCTTTTGGACCTATATTGCGGATAAAATATGACGAAAAATTATAAAATTTGGGCGCGCAAACAAATATTTATATGATTTTTTACAAAAAAAAAGTCAGATTTTACCTATTTTTGATGAATACGTTGTATATTGTAAGCTTCATTGGCTGGATTCTAGAATACCTAACACACTTAAAATAGCAATTTTTTTGTTGCAATGTTTTCTTTTACGTAAATTATGATGAAAATTCATAAAATTCGGGCGCGGAAGCAAATATTTATATGATTTTTTACAAAAATAAAGTCAGATTTTTCCTTTTCTTGAAATGGATATTTTTGTTAAAACATTCATAAACATGCTTTTGGACCTATACTGCGGATAAAATATGATAAAAAATTATAAAATTCGGGCGCGCAAACAAATATTTATATGATTTTTTTACAAAAAAAAGTCAGATTTTTCCTATTTTTGATGAATACGTTGTATATTGTAAGCTACATGGGCTGGATTCTAAGAATACCTACCACACTTGAAATAGCAATTTTCTTGTTGCAATGTTTTCTTTTAGCTAAAATATGATGAAAAATCATAAAATTCGTTCGCGGAGGCAAATATTTATATGATTTTTTACAAAAATAATGTCAGATTTTTCCTATTCTTGAAATGGATATTTATGTTTAAACATTCATAAACAAGCTTTTGGACCTATACTGCGGATAAAATATGATGAAAAATTATAAAATTCGGGCGCGCAAACAAATATTTATATGATTTTTTACAAAAAAAAAGTCAGATTTTACCTATTTTTGATAAATACGTTGTATATTGTAAGCTACATGTGCTGGATTCTAGAATACCTAACACACTTGAAATAGCAATTTTCTTGTTGCAATGTTTTCTTTTAGCTAAAATATGATGAAAAAATCATAAAATTCGGGCTCGGAAGCAAATATTTATATGATTTTTTACAAAAATAAACTCAGATTTTACATATTTTTGAAATGGATATTTTTGTTAAAACGTTCATAAACATGATTTTGGACCTATACTATGGATAAAATATGATGAAAAATTATAAAATTCAAACGCGGAAGCAAATATTTATATAATTTTTTACAAAAATAAAGTCAGATTTTACCTGTTTTTGATGAATACGTTGTATATTTTAAGCTTCATTGGCTGGATTCTAGAATACCTACCACACTTGAAATAGCAATTTTCTTGTTGCAATGTTTTCTTTTACCTAAAATATGATGAAAAATCATAAAATTCGGGCGCGGAAGCAAATATTTATATGATTTTTTACAAAAATAAAGTCAGATTTTTCCTATTCTTGAAATGGATATTTTTGTTAAAACATTCATAAACATGCTTTTGGACCTATATTGCGGATAAAATTTTATGAAAAATTATAAAATTCGGGCGCGCAAACAAATATTTATATGATTTTTACAAAAAAAATTTTAGATTTTAACTATTTTTTGATGAATACGTTGTATATTGTAAGCTTCATTGGCTGGATTCTAGAATACCTACCACACTTGAAATAGCAATTTTTTTGTTGCAATGTTTTCTTTTAAGTAAATTATGATGAAAAATCATAAAATTCAGGCGCGGAAGTAAATATTTATATGATTTTTTACAAAAATAAAGTCAGATTTTTCCTATTCTTGATATGGATATTTTTGTTAAAACATTCATAAACATGCTTTTGGACCTATACTGCGGATAAAATATGATGAAAAATTATAAAACTCGGGCGCGCAAACAAATATTTATATAATTTTTTACAAAAAAAAAAGTCAGATTTATCCTATTTTTAATGAATACGTTGTATATTGTAAGCTACATGGGCTGGATTCTAGAATACCTACCACACTTGAAATAGCAATTTTCTTGTTGCAATGTTTTCTTTTAGCTAAAATATGATAAAAAATCATAAAATTCGGGCGCGCAAACAAATATTTATATGATTTTTTTACAAAAATAAAGTCAGATTTTTCCTATTTTTGATGAATACGTTGTATATTGTAAGCTACATGGGCTGGATTCTAGAATACCTAACACACTTGAAATAGCAATTTTCTTGTTGCAATGTTTTCTTTTAGCTAAAATATGATGAAAAATCATAAAAATCAGGCGCGGAAGCAAATATTTATATGATTTTTTACAAAAATATAGTCAGATTTTTCCTATTCTTGAAATGGAAATTTTTGTTAAAACATTCATAAACATGCTTTTGGACCTATATTGCGGATAAAATATGATGAGAAATTATAAAATTTGGGCGCGCAAACAAATATTTATATGAATTTTTTACAAAAAAAAAAGTCAGAATTTACCTATTTTTCATGAATACGTTGTATATTGTAAGCTTCATTGGCTGGATTCTAGAATACCTAACACACTTAAAATAGCAATTTTTTTGTTGCAATGTTTTCTTTTACGTAAATTATGATGAAAATTCATAAAATTCGGGCGCGGAAGTAAATATTTATATGATTTTTTACAAAAATAAAGTCATATTTTTCCTATTCTTAAAATGGATATTTTTGTTAAAACATTCATAAACATGCTTTTGGACCTATACTGCGGATAAAATATGATGAAAAATTATAAAATTCGGGCGCGCAAACAAATATTTATTTGATTTTTTTACAAAAAAAATGTCAGATTTTACCTATTTTTGATGAATACTTTGTATATTGTAAGCTACATGGGCTGGATTCTAGAATACCTAACACACTTGAAATAGCAATTTGATTGTTGCAATGTTTTCTATTAGATAAAATATGATGAAAAATCATAAAATTCGGGCTCGGAAGCAAATATTTATATGATTTTTTACAAAAATAAAGTCAGATTTTACATATTTTTGAAATGGATATTTTTGTTAAAACGTTCATAAACATGAATTTGGACCTATACTATGGATAAAATATGATGAAAAATGATAAAATTCGAGCGCGGAAGCAAATATTTATATAATTTTTTACAAAAATAAAGTCAGATTTTACCTATTTTTGATGAATACGTTGTATATTGTAAGCTTCATTGGCTGGATTCTCGAATACCTACCACACTTGAAATTGCAATTTTCTTGTTGCAATGTTTTCTTTTAGCTAAAATATGATAAAAAATCATCAAATTCGGGCGCGCAAACAAATATTTATATGATTTTTTACAAAAATAAAGTCAGATTTTTCCTATTTTTGATGAATACGTTGTATATTGTAAGCTACATGGGCTGGATTCTAGAATACCTACCACACTTGAAATAGCAATTTTCTTGTTGCAATGGTTCTTTTAGATAAAATATGATGAAAAAATCATAAAATTCGGGCGCGGAAGCAAATATTTATATGATTTTTTACAAAAATAAAGTCAGATTTTTCCTATTCTTGAAATAGATATTTATGTTAAAACATTCATAAACATGCTTTTGGGCCTATACTGCGGATAAAATATGATGAAAAATTATAAAATTCAGGCGCGCAAACAAATATTTATATGATTTTTTACAAAAAAAAGTCAGATTTTACCTATTTTTGATTAATACGTTGTATATTGTAAGCTACATGGGCTGGATTCTAGAATACCTAACACACTTGAAATAGCAATTTTCTTGTTGCAATGTTTTCTTTTAGCTAAAATATGATGAAAAATCATAAAATTCGGGCTCGGAAGCAAATATTTATATGATTTTTTACAAAAATAAAGTCAGATTTTACATATTTTTGAAATGGATATTTTTGTTAAAACGTTCATAAACATGATTTTGGACCTATACTATGGATAATATATGATGAAAAATTATAAAATTCAAACGCGGAAGCAAATATTTATATAATTTTTTACAAAAATAAAGTCAGATATTACCTATTTTTGATGAATACGTTGTATATTGTAAGCTTCATTGGCTGGATTCTAGAATACCTACCACACTTGAAATAGCAATTTTCTTGTTGCAATGTTTTCTTTTACCTAAAATATGATGAAAAATCATAAAATTCGGGCGCGGAAGCAAATATTTATATGATTTTTTACAAAAATAAAGTCAGATTTTTCCTATTTTTGAAATGGATATTTTTGTTAAAACATTCATAAACATGCTTTTGGACCTATATTGCGGATAAAATTTTATGAAAAATTATAAAATTCGGGCGCGCAAACAAATATTTATATGATTTTTACAAAAAAATGTCAGATTTTAACTATTTTTGATGAATACGTTGTATATTGTAAGCTTCATTGGCTGGATTCTAGAATACTTACCACACTTGAAATAGCAATTTTTTTGTTGCAATGTTTTCTTTTACGTAAATTATGATGAAAAATCATAAAATTCGGGCGCGGAATTAAATATTTATATGATTTTTTACAAAAATAAAGTCAGATTTTTCCTATCCTTGAAATGGATATTTTTGTTAAAACATTCATAAACATGCTTTTGGACCTATACTGCGGATAAAATATGATGAAAAATTATAAAACTCGGGCGCGCAAACAAATATTTATATATTTTTTACAAAAAAAAAGTCAGATTTTTCCTATTTTTAATGAATACGTTGTATATTGTAAGCTACATGGGCTGGATTCTAGAATACCTACAACACTTGAAATAGCAATTTTCTTGTTGCAATGTTTTCTTTTAGCTAAAATATGATAAAAAATCATAAAATTCGGGCGCGCAAACAAATATTTATATGATTTTTTACAAAAATAAAGTCAGATTTTTCCTATTTTTGATGAATACGTTGTATATTGTAAGCTACATGGGCTGGATTCTAGAATACCTAACACACTTGAAATAGCAATTTTCTTGTTGCAATGGTTCTTTTAGATAAAATATGATGAAAAATCATAAAATTCGGGCGTGGAAGCAAATATTTATATGATTTTTTACAAAAATAAAGTCAGATTTTACATATTTTTTAAATGGATATTTTTGTTAAAACGTTCATAAACATGAATTTGGACCCTATACTATGGATAAAATATGATGAAAAATTATAAAATTCGAGCGCGGAAGCAAATATTTATATAATTTTTTAAAAAAATAAAGTCAGATTTTACCTATTTTTGATGAATACGTTGTATATTGTAAGCTTCATTGGCTGGATTCTAGAATACCTACCACACCTGAAATAGCAATTTTCTTGTTGCAATGTTTTCTTTTACCTAAAATATGATGAAAAATCATAAAAATCGGGCGCGGAAGCAAATATTTATATGATTTTTTACAAAAATATAGTCAGATTTTTCCAATTCTTCAAATGGATATTTTTGTTAAAAACATTCATAAACATGCTTTTGGACCTATATAACGGATAAAATATGATGAAAAATTATAAAATTCGGGCGCGCAAACAAATATTTATATGATTTTTTACAAAAAAAAAGTCAGATTTTACCTATTTTTGATGAATACGTTGTATATTGTAAGCTTCATTGGCTGGATTCAAGAATACCTAACACACTTGAAATAGCAATTTTTTTGTTGCAATGTTTTCTTTTACGTAAATTATGATGAAAAATCATAAAATTCGGGCGCGGAAGTAAATATTTATATGATTTTTTACAAAAATAAAGTCAGATTTTTCCTATTCTTGAAATGGATATTTTTGTTAAAACATTCATAAACATGCTTTTGGACCTATACTGCGGATAAAATATGATGAAAAATTATAAAATTCGAGCGCGGAAGCAAATATTTATATGATTTTTTACAAAAAAAAAGTCAGATTTTTCCTATTTTTGATGAATACGTTGTATATTGTAAGCTACATGGGCTGGATTCTAAGAATACCTACCACACTTGAAATAGCAATTTTCTTGTTGCAATGTTTTCTTTTAGCTAAAATATGATAAAAAGTCATAAAATTCGGGCTCGACTCTGAGATAGCGCGT
>JAQOWZ010000312.1:0-62539 GCA_035578165.1 Stenolophus ochropezus | reverse complement strand
TAAAAGAGAACATTGCAACAAGAAAATTGCTATTTCAAGTGTGTTAGGTAATCTAGAATCCAGCCCATGTAGCTTACAATATACAACGTATTCATCAAAAATAAGAAAAATCTGACTTTTTTTTGTAAAAAATCATATAAATATTTGTTTGCGCGCCCGAATTTTATAATTTTTCATCATATTTTATCCGCAGTATAGGTCCAAAAGCATGTTTATGAATGTTTTAACAAAAATATCCATTTCAAGAATAGGAAAAATCTGACTTTATTTTTGTAAAAAATCATATAAATATTTGCTTCCGCACCCGAATTTTATGATTTTTCATCATATTTTAGCTAAAAGAAAACATTGCAACAAGAAAATTGCTATTTCAAGTGTGGTAGGTATTCTAGAATCCAGCCAATGAAGCTTACAATATACAACGTATTCATCAAAAATAGTTAAAATCTGACTTTTTTTTTGTAAAAAATCATATAAATATTTGTAGTGCGCTCGAATTTTATAATTTTTCATTATATTTTATCCGCAGTATAGGTCCAAAAGCATGTTTATGAACATTGCTATTTCAAGTGTGGTAGGTATTCTAGAATCCAGCCCATGTAGCTTACAATATACAACGTATTCATCAAAAATAGGAAAAATCTGACTTTTTTTTTGTAAAAAATCATATAAATATTTGTTGCGCGCCCGAATTTTATAATTTTTCATCATATTTTATCCGCAGTATAGGTCCAAAAGCATGTTTATGAATGTTTTAACAACAATATCCATTTCAAGAATAGGAAAAATCTGACTTTATTTTTTGTAAAAAAATCATATAAATATTTGCTTCCGCGCCCGAATTTTATTATTTTTCATCATAATTACGTAAAAGAAAACATTGCAACAAAAAAATTGCTATTTCAAGTGTGGTAGATATTCTAGAATCCAGCCAATGAAGCTTACAATATACAACGTATTCATCAAAAAAAGTTAAAATCTGACTTTTTTTTGTTAAAAATCATATAAATATTTGTTTGCGCGCCCGAATTTTATAATTTTTTATCATATTTTATCCGCAGTATAGGTCCCAAAAGCATGTTTATGAACGTTTTTACAAAAATATCCATTTCAAAAATATGTAAAATCAGACTTTATTTTTGTAAAAAATCATATAAATATTTGCTTCCGCGCCCGAATTTTATGATTTTTCATCATATTTTAGCTAAAAGAAAACATTGCAACAAATAAATTGCTATTTCAAGTGTGGTAGTATTCTAGAATCCAGCCAATGAAGCTTACAATATACAACGTATTCATCAAAAATAGTTTAAATCTGACTTTAGTTTTTGTAAAAAATCATATAAATATTTGTTTGCGCGCCCGAATTTTATAATTTTTCATCATATTTTAGGTAAAAGAAAACATTGCAACAAGAAAATTGCTATTTCAAGTGTGGTAGGTATTCTAGAATCCAGCCAATGAAGCTTACAATATACAACGTATTCATCAAAAATAGGTAAAAACTGACTTTATTTTTGTAAAAAATTATATAAATATTTGCTTCCGCGCTTGAATTTTATAATTTTTTATCATTTTTTATCCTCAGTATAGGTCCAAAAGCATGTTTATGAATGTTTTAACAAAAATATCCATTTCAAGAATAGGAAAAATCTGACTTTATTTTTGTAAAAAATCATATATATATTTGTTTCCGCGCCGAATTTTATGATTTCTCATCATATTTTAGCTAAAAGAAAACATTGCAACAAGAAAATTGCTATTTCAAGTGTGGTAGGTATTCTAGAATCCAGCCAATGAAGCTTACAATATACAACGTATTCATCAAAAATAGTTAAAATCTGACTTTTTTTTTGTAAAAAATCATATAAATATTTGTGTGCGCGCTCGAATTTTATAATTTTTCATTATATTTTATCCGCAGTATAGGTCCAAAAGCATGTTTATGAACATTGCTATTTCAAGTGTGTTAGGTATTCTAGAATCCAGCCCATGTAGCTTACAATATACAACGTATTCATCAAAAATAGGTAAAGTCTGACTTTTTTTGTAAAAAATCATATAAATATTTGTTTGCGCGCCCGAATTTTATAATTTTTCATCATATTTTATCCGCAGTACAGGTCCAAAAGAATGTTTATGAACGTTTTAACAAAAATATCCATTTCAAAAACATGTAAAATCTGACTTTATTTTTATAAAAAATCATATAAATATTTGCTTCGCGCCCGAATTTTATGATTTCTCATCATATTTTAGCTAAAAGAAAACATTGCAACAAGAAAATTGCTATTTCAAGTGTGTTAGGTATTCTAGAATCCAGCCCATGTAGCTTACAATATACAACGTATTCATCAAAAATAGGTAAAGTCTGACTTTTTTTTGTAAAAAATCATATAAATATTTGTTTGCTCGCCCGAATTTTATAATTTTTCATCATATTTTATCCGTAATATAGGTCCAAAAGCATATTTATGAATGTTTTAACAAAAATATCCATTTCAAGAATAGGAAAAATCTGACTTTATTTTTGTAAAAAATAATATAAATATTTGATTCCGCGCCCGAATTTTATGATTTTTCATCATATTTTAGCTAAAAGAAAACACTGCTACAAGAAAATTGCTATTTCAAGTGTGTTAGGTATTCTAGAATCCAGCCCATGTAGCTTACAATATACAACGTATTCATCAAAAATAGGTAAAATCTGACTTTTTTTTGTAAAAAATCATATAAATATTTGTTTGCGCACCCGAATTTTATAATTTTTCATCATATTTTATCCGCAGTATAGGTCCAAAAGCATGTTGATGAATGTTTTAACATAAATATCCATTTCAAGAATAGGAAAAATCTGACTTTATTTTTGTAAAAAATCATATAAATATTTGCTTCCGCGTCCGAATTTTATGATTTTTCATCATATTTTAGATAAAACAAAACATTGCAACAAAAAAATTGCTATTTCAAGTGTGGCAGGGTATTCTAGAATCCAGCAAGAAAGCTTACAATATACAAGGTATTCATCAAAAATAGGAAACATCTGACTTTTTTTTTGTAAAAAATCATATAAATATTTGTTTGCGCGCCCGAATTTTATAATTTTTTATCATATTTTATCCGCAGTATAGGTCCAAATGCATGTTTATGAACGTTTTAACAAAAATATCCATTTCAAGAATAGGAAAATCTGACTTTATTTTTGTAAAAAATCACATAAATATTTGCTTCCGCGCCCGAATTTATGATTTTTCATCATAATTACGTAAAAGAAAACATTGCAACAAAAAATTGCTATTTCAAGTGTGGTAGGTATTCTAGAATCCAGCCAATGAAGCTTACAATATACAACGTATTCATCAAAAATAGTTAAAATCTGACTTTTTTCTTGTAAAAAATCATAAATATTTGTTTGCGCGCCCGAATTTTATAATTTTTCATCATATTTTATCCGCAGTATAGGTCCAAAAGCATGTTTATGAACGTTTTAACAAAAATATCATTTCAAAAATATGTAAATTCTGACTTTGTTTTTGTAAAAAATCATATAAATATTAGCTTCCGCGCCCGAATTTTATGATTTCTCATCATATTTTAGCTAAAAGAAAACATTGCTACAAGAAAATTGCTATTTCAAGTGTGTTAGGTATTCTAGAATCCAGCCCATGTAGCTTACAATATACAACGTATTCATCAAAAATACGTAAAATCTGACTTTTTTTTTTGTAAAAAATCATATAAATATTTGTTTGCGCGCTCGAATTTTATAATTATTTATCTTATTTTATCCGCAATATAGGTCCGATAGCATGTTTATGAATGTTTTAACAAAAATATCCATTTCAAGAATAGGAAAAATCTGACTTTATTTTTGTAAAAATTCATATAAATATTTGCTTCCGCGCCCGAATTTTATGATTTTTCATCATATTTTAGGTAAAAGAAAACATTGCAACAAGAAAATTGCAATTTCAAGTGTGGTAGGTATTCTAGAATCCAGCCAATGAAGCTTACAATATACAACGTATTCATCAAAAATAGTTAAAATCTGACTTTTTTTTGTAAAAAATCATATAAATATTTGTTTGCTCGCCCGAATTTTATAATTTTTCATCATATATTATCCGCAGTATAGGTCCAAAAGCATGTTTATGAACGTTTTAGCAAAAATATCCATTTCAAAAATATGTAAAATCTGACTTTATTTTTGTAAAAAATCATATAAATATTTGCTTCCGCGCCCGAATTTTATGATTTTTCATCATATTTTAGCTAAAAGGAAACATTGCAACAAGAAAATTGCTATTTCAAGTGTGTTAGGTATTCTAGAATGCAGCCCATGTAGCTTACAATATACAACGTATTCATCAAAAATAGGTAAAGTCTGACTTTTTTTTTGTAAAAAATCATATAAATATTTGTTTGCGCGCATGAATTTTATAATTTTTCATCATATTTTATCCGCAATATAGGTCCAAAAGCATGTTTATGAATGTTTTAACAAAAATATCCATTTCAAGAATAGGAAAAATCCGACTTTATTTTTGTAAAAAATCATATAAATATTTGCTTCCGCGCCCGAATTTTATGATATTTCATCATATTTTAAGTAAAGAAAACATTGCAACAAGAAAATTGCTATTTCAAGTGTGGTAGGTATTCTAAAATCCAGCCAATGAAGCTTACAATATACAACGTATTCATCAAAAATAGGTAAAATCTGACTTTATTTTTGTAAAAAATTATATAAATATTTGCTTCCGCGCCCGAATTTTATAATTTTTCATCATATTTTACCCATAGTATAGGTCCAAAATCATGTTTATGAACGTTTTAACAAAAATATCCATTTAAAAAATATGTAAAATCTGACTTTATTTTTGTAAAAAATCATATAAATATTTGCTTCCGAGCCCGAATTTTATGATTTTCCATCATATTTTAGCTAAAAGAAAACATTGCAAAAAGAAAATTGCTATTTCAAGTGTTAGGTATTCTAGAATCCAGCCCATGTAGCTTACAATATACAACGTATTCATCAAAAATAGCTAAAATCTGACTTTTTTTTGTAAAAAATCATATAAATATTTGCTTCCGCGCCCGAATTTTATGATTTTTCATCATATTTTAGTTAAAACAAACATTGCAAAAAAAAAATTGCTATTTCAAGTGTGGTAGGTATTCTAGAATCCAGCCAATGAAGCTTACAATATACAAGGTATTCATCAAAAATAGTTAAAATCTGACTTTTTTTTTGTAAAAAATCCTATATATTTGTTTGCGCGCTCGAATTTTATAATTTTTCATCATATTTTATACGCAGTATAGGTCCAAAAACATGTTTATGAATGTTTTAACAAAAATATTCATTTCAAGAATAGGAAAAATCTGACTTTATTTTTGTAAAAAATCATATAAATATTTGCTTCCGCGCCCGAATTTATGATTTTCTATCATAATTTACGTAAAAGAAAACATTGCAACAAAAAATTGCAATTTCAAGTGTGGTAGGTATTCTAGAATCCAGCCAATGAAGCTTACAATATACAACGTATTCATCAAAAATAGTTAAAATCTGACTTTTTTTTGTAAAAAATCATATAAATATTTGTTTGCGCGCCCGAATTTTATAATTTTTTTATCATATATTATCCGCAGTATAGGTCCAAAGCATGTTTATGAACGTTTTAGCAAAATATCCATTTCAAAAATATGTAAAATCTGACTTTATTTTTGTAAAAAATCATATAAATATTTGCCTCCGCGCCCGAATTTTATGATTTTTCATCATATTTTAGCTAAAAGGAAACATTGCAACAAGAAAATTGCTATTTCAAGTGTGTTAGGTATTCTAGAATCCAGCCCATGTAGCTTACAATATACAACGTATTCATCAAAAATAGGTAAAATCTGACTTTTTTTTTGTAAAAAATCATATAAATATTTGTTTTTATATTTTTCATCATATTTTATCCGCAATATAGGTCCAAAAGCATGTTTATGAATGTTTTAACATAAATATCCATTTCAAGAATAGGAAAAATCTGACTTTATTTTTGTAAAAAATCATATAAATATTTGCTTCCGCGCCCGAATTTTATGATTTTTCATCATATTTTAGTTAAAACAAAACATTGCAACAAAAATATTGCTATTTCAAGTGTGGTAGGTATTCTAGAATCCAGCCAATGAAGCTTACAATATACAAGGGATTCATCAAAAATAGTTACAATCTGACTTTTTTTTTTGTAAAAAATCCTAAATATTTTTTTGCGCGCCGAATTTTATAATTTTTCATCATATATTATCCGCAGTATAGGTCCAAAAGCATATTTATGAACGTTTTAACAAAAATATCCATTTCAAAATATGTAAAATCTGACTTGTTTTTGTAAAAAATCATATAAATATTTGCTTCCGCGACCGAATTTTATGATTTCTCATCATATTTTAGCTAAAAGAAAACATTGCCACAAGAAAATTGCTATTTCAATTGTGTTAGGTATTCTAGAATCCAGCCCATGTAGCTTACAATATACAATGTATTCATCAAAATACGTAAAATCTGAATTTTTTTTTGTAAAAAATCATATAAATATTTGTTTGCGCGCTCGAATTTTATAATTATTTATCATATTTTATCCGCAATATAGGTCCGAAAGCATGTTTATGAATGATTTAACAAAAATATCCATTTCAAGAATAGGAAAAATCTGACTTTATTTTTGTAAAAAATCATATAAATATATGCTTCCGCGCCCGAATTTTATGATTTTTCATCATATTTTAGGTAAAAGAAAACATTGCAACAAGAAAATAGCTATTTCAAGTGTGTTAGGTATTCTAGAATCCAGCCAATGAAGCTTACAATATACAACGTATTCATCAAAAATAGGTAAAATCTGACTTTATTTTTGTAAAAAGTTATATAAATATTTGCTTCCGCGCTCGAATTTTATAATTTTTCATCATATTTTATCCATAGTATAGGTCCAAAATCATGTTTATGAACGTTTTAACAAAAATATCCATTTGAAAAATATGTAAAATCTGACTTTATTTCTGTAAAAAATCATATAAGTAGTTGCTTCTGAGCCCGAATTTTATGATTTTTCATCATATTTTAGCTAAAAGAAAACATTGCAACAAGAAATTTGCTATTTCAAGTGTGTTAGGTATTCTAGAATCCAGCCCATATAGCTTACAATATACAACGTATTCATCAAAAATAGGTAAAATCTGACTTTTTTTTTCAAAATCATATAAATATTTGTTTGTGCGCCCGAATTTTATAATTTTTCATCATATTTTATCCGCAGTATAGGTCCAAAAGCATGTTTATGAATGTGTTAACATAAATATCCATTTCAAGAATAGGAAAAATCTGACATTATTTTTGTAAAAAATCATATAAATATTTGCTTCCGCGCCCGAATTTTATGATTTCTCATCATATTTTAGCTAAAAGAAAACATTGGAACAAGAAAATTGCTATTTCAAGTGTGGTAGGTATTCTAGAATCCAGCCCATGTAGCTTACATACAATATACAACTTCTTCATCAAAAATAGGAAAAATCTGACATTTTTTTTTGTAAAAAATCATATAAATATTTGTTTGCGCGCCCGAATTTTATAATTTTTCATCATATTTTATCCGCAGTATAGGTCCAAAAGCATGTTTATGAACGTTTTAACAAAAATATTTATATTTTTTCGCGCCCGAATTTTATAATTTTTCATCATATTTTATCCGCAATATAGGTCCAAAAGCATGTTTATGAATGTTTTAACAAAAATATCCATTTCAAGAATAGGAAAAATCTGACTTTATTTTTGTAAAAAATCATATAAATATTTGCTTCCGCGCCCGAATTTTATAATTTTTCATCATATTTTAAGTAAAAGAAAACATTGCAACAAGAAAATTGCTATTTCAAGTGTGGTAGGTATTCTAGAATCCAGCCAATGAAGCTTACAATATACAAGGTATTCATCAAAAATAGTTAAATCTGACTTTTTTTTTGTAAAAATCATGTAAATATTTGTTTGCGCGCCCGAATTTTATAATTTTTCACCATATTTTATCCGCAGTATAGGGCCAAAAGCATGTTTATGAACGTTTTGACAAAAAAATCCATTTCAAAAATATGTAAAATCTGACTTTCTTTTTGTAAAAAATCATATAAATATTTGCTTCCGAGCCCGAATTTTATGATTTTTTATCATATTTTAGCTAAAAGAAAACATTGCAACAAGAAATTTGCTATTTCAAGTGTGTTAGGTATTCTAGAATCCAGCCCATGTAGCTTACAATATACAACGTATTCATCAAAAATAGGTTAAATCTGACTTTTCTTTGTAAAAAATCATATAAATATTTGTTTGCGCGCCCGAATATTATAATTTTTCATCATATTTTATCCGCAGTATAGGTCCAAAAGCATGTTTATGAATGTTTTAACATAAATATCCATTTCAAGAATAGGAAAAATCTGACTTTATTTTTGTAAAAAATCATATAAATATTCCGCGTCCGAATTTTATGATTTTTCATCATATTTTAGCTAAAAGACAACATTGCAACAAGAAAATTGCTATTTCAAGTGTGGTAGGTATTCTAGAATCCAGCCCATGTAGCTTACAATATACAACGTATTCATCAAAAATAGGTAAAATCTGACTTTTTTTTGTAAAAAATCATATAAATATTTGTTTGCGCGCCCGAATTTTATAATTTTTCATCATATTTTATCCTCAATATAGGTCCAAAAGCTTGTTTATGAATGTTTTTTTGTAAAAAATCATATAAATATTTACTTCCGCGCCCGAATTTTATGATTCTTCATCATATTTTAAGTAAAAGAAAACATTGCAACAAGAAAATTGCTATTTCAAGTGTGGTAGGTATTCTAGAATCCAGCCAATGAAGCTTACAATATACAACGTATTCATCAAAAATAGGTAAAATCTGACTTTATTTTTGTAAAAAATTATATAAATATTTGCTTCCGCGCTCGAATTTTATAATTTTTCATCATATTTTATCCATAGTATAGGTCCAAAATCATGTTTATGAACGTTTTAACAAAAATATCCATTTCAAAAATATGTAAAATCTGACTTTATTATTGTAAAAAATCAAATAAATATTTGCTTCCGAGCCCGAATTTTATGATTTTTCATCATATTTTAGCTAATAGAAAACATTGCAACAAGAAAATTGCTATTTCAAGTGTGTTAGGTATTCTAGAATCCAGCCCATGTAGCTTACAATATACAACGTATTCATCAAAAATAGGTAAAATCTGACTTTTTTTTGTAAAAAATCATATAAATATTTGTTTGTGCGCCCGAATTTTATAATTTTTTATCATATTTTATCCGCAGTATAGGTCCAAAAGCATGTTTATGAATGTTTTAACATAAATATCCATTTCAAGAATAGGAAAAATCTGACTTTATTTTTGTAAAAAATCTAATAAATATTTGCTTCCGCGCCCGAATTTTATGATTTTTCATCATATTTTAGCAAAAAGAAAACATTGCTACAAGAAAATTGCTATTTCAAGTGTGGTAGGTATTCTAGAATCCAGCCCATGTAGCTTACAATATACAACGTATTCATCAAAAATAGGAAAAATCTGAATTTTTTTTGTAAAAAATCATATAAATATTTGTTTGCGCGCCCGAATTTTATAATTTTTCATCATATTTTATCTGCAGTATAGGTCCAAAAGCATGTTTATGAATGTTTTAACAAAAATATCCATTTCAAGAATAGGAGAAATCTGACTTTATTTTTGTAAAAAATCATATAAATATTTGCTTCCGCGCCCGAATTTTATGATTTTTCATCATAATTTATGTAAAAGAAAACATTGCAACAAAAAATTTGCTATTTCAAGTGTGGTAGGTATTCTAGAATCCAGCCAATGAAGCTTACAATATACAACGTATTCATCAAAAATAGGTAAAATCTGACTTTTTTTTTTGTAAAAAATCATATAAATATTTGTTTGCGCCCCCGAATTTTATAATTTTTCATCATATTTTATCCGCAGTATAGGTCCAAAAGCATGTTTATGAACGTTTTAATAAAAATATCCATTACAAAAATATTTAAAATATGACTTTATTTTTGTAAAAAATCAAATAAATATTTGCTTCCGAGCCCGAATTTTATGATTTTTATCATATTTTAGCTAAAAGAAAACATGGCAACAAGAAAATTGCTATTTCAAGTGTGTTAGGTATTCTAGAATCCAGCCCATGTAGCTTACAATATACAACGTATTCATCAAAAATAGGTACAATCTGATTTTTTTTTTTGTAAAAAATCATATAAATATTTGTTTGCGCGCCCGAATTTTATAATTTTTCATCATATTTTATCCGCAATATAGGTCCAAAAGCATGTTTATGAAAGTTTTAACAAAAATATCCATTTCAAGAATAGGAAAAATCTGACTTTATTTTTGTAAAAAATCATATAAATATTTGCTTCCGCGCCTGAATTTTATGATTTTTCATTATATTATAGGTAAAAGAAAACATTGCAACAAGAAAATAGCTATTTCAAGTGTGGTAGGTATTCTAGAATCCAGCCAATGAAGCTTACAATATACAACGTATTCATCAAAAATAGGTAAAATCTGACTTTATTTTTGTAAAAAATTATATAAATATTTGCTTCCGCGCTCGAATTTTATAATTTTTCATCATATTTTATCCATAGTATAGGTCCAAAATCATGTTTATGAACGTTTTAACAAAAATATCCATTTCAAAAATATGTAAAATCTGACTTTTTTTTTGTAAAAAATCATATAAATATTTGCTTCTGAGCCTGAATTTTATGATTTTTCATCATATTTTAGCTAAAAGAAAACATTGCAACAAGAAAGTTGCTATTTCAAGAGTGTTAGGTATTCTAGAATCCAGCCCATGTAGCTTACAATATACAACGTATTCATCAAAAATAGGTAAAATCTGACTTTTTTTTTAGTAAAAAATCATATAAATATTTGTTTGCGCGCCCGAATTTTATAATTTTTTATCATATTTTATCCGCAGTATAGGTCCAAAAGCATGTTTATGAATGTTTTAACATAAATATCCATTTCAAGAATAGGAAAAATCTGACATTATTTTTGTAAAAAATCATATAAATATTTGCTTCCGCGCCCGAATTTTATGATTTTTCATCATAATTTATGTAAAAGAAAACATTGCAACAAAAAAATTGCTATTTCAAGTGTGGTAGGTATTCTAGAATCCAGCCAATGAAGCTTACAATATACAACGTATTCATCAAAAATAGGTAAAATCTGACTTTTTTTTGTAAAAAATCATATAAATATTTGTTTGCGCCCCCGAATTTTATAATTTTTCATCATATTTTATCCGCAGTATAGGTCCAAAAGCATGTTTATGAACGTTTTAACAAAAATATCCATTTCAAAAATATGTAAAATATGACTTTATTTTTGTAAAAAATCATATAAATATTTGCTTCCGCGCCCGAATTTTATGATTTTTATCATATTTTAGCTAAAAGAAAACATTGCAACAAGATAATTGCTATTTCAAGTGTGTTAGGTATTCTAGAATCCAGTTCATGTAGCTTACAATATACAACGTATTCATCAAAAATAGGTACAATCTGACTTTTTTTTTGTAAAAAATCATATAAATATTTGTTTGCGCGCCCGAATTTTATAATTTTTCATCATATTTTATCCGCAATATAGGTCCAAAAGCATGTTTATGAATGTTTTAACAAAAATATCCATTTCAAGAATAGGAAAAATCTGACTTTATTTTTGTAAAAAATCATATAAATATTTGATTCCGCGCCCGAATTTTATGATTTTTCATTAAATTTTAGGTAAAAGAAAACATTGCAACAAGAAAATAGCTATTTCAAGTGTGGTAGGTATTCTAGAATCCAGCCAATGAAGCTTACAATATACAACGTATTCATCAAAAATAGGTAAAATCTGACTTTATTTTTGTAAAAAATTATATAAATATTTGCTTCCGCGCTCGAATTTTATAATTTTTTATCATATTTTATCCGCAGTATAGGTCCAAAAGCATGTTTATGAATGTTTTAACATAAATATCCATTTCAAGAATAGGAAAAATCTGACATTATTTTTGTAAAAAATCATATAAATATTTGCTTCCGCGCCCGAAATTTATGATTTTTCATCATAATTTATGTAAAAGAAAACATTGCAACAAAAAAATTGCTATTTCAAGTGTGGTAGGTATTCTAGAATCCAGCCAATGAAGCTTACAATATACAACGTATTCATCAAAAATAGGTAAAATCTGACTTTTTTTTGTAAAAAATCATATAAATATTTGTTTGCGCCCCCGAATTTTATAATTTTTCATCATATTTTATCCGCAGTATAGGTCCAAAAGCATGTTTATGAACGTTTTAACAAAAATATCCATTTCAAAAATATGTAAAATATGACTTTATTTTTGTAAAAAATCATATAAATATTTGCTTCCGCGCCCGAATTTTATGATTTTTATCATATTTTAGCTAAAAGAAAACATTGCAACAAGATAATTGCTATTTCAAGTGTGTTAGGTATTCTAGAATCCAGTTCATGTAGCTTACAATATACAACGTATTCATCAAAAATAGGTACAATCTGACTTTTTTTTTGTAAAAAATCATATAAATATTTGTTTGCGCGCCCGAATTTTATAATTTTTCATCATATTTTATCCGCAATATAGGTCCAAAAGCATGTTTATGAATGTTTTAACAAAAATATCCATTTCAAGAATAGGAAAAATCTTACTTTATTTTTGTAAAAAATCATATAAATATTTGATTCCGCGCCCGAATTTTATGATTTTTTATTAAATTTTAGGTAAAAGAAAACATTGCAACAAGAAAATAGCTATTTCAAGTGTGGTAGGTATTCTAGAATCCAGCCAATGAAGCTTACAATATACAACGTATTCATCAAAAATAGGTAAAATCTGACTTTATTTTTGTAAAAAATTATATAAATATTTGCTTCCGCGCTCGAATTTTATAATTTTTTATCATATTTTATCCGCAGTATAGGTCCAAAAGCATGTTTATGAATGTTTTAACATAAATATCCATTTCAAGAATAGGAAAAATCTGACATTATTTTTGTAAAAAATCATATAAATATTTGCTTCCGCGCCCGAATTTTATGATTTTTCATCATAATTTATGTAAAAGAAAACATTGCAACAAAAAAATTGCTATTTCAAGTGTGGTAGGTATTCTAGAATCCAGCCAATGAAGCTTACAATATACAACGTATTCATCAAAAATAGGTAAAATCTGACTTTTTTTTGTAAAAAATCATATAAATATTTGTTTGCGCCCCCGAATTTTATAATTTTTCATCATATTTTATCCGCAGTATAGGTCCAAAAGCATGTTTATGAACGTTTTAACAAAAATATCCATTTCAAAAATATGTAAAATATGACTTTATTTTTGTAAAAAATCATATAAATAATTGCTTCCGCGCTTGAATTTTATGATTTTTATCATATTTTAGCTAAAAGAAAACATTGCAACAAGAAAATTGCTATTTCAAGTGTGTTAGGTATTCTAGAATCCAGCCCATGTAGCTTACAATATACAACGTATTCATCAAAAATAGGTACAATCTGACTTTTTTTTGTAAAAAATCATATAAATATTTGTTTGCGCGCCCGAATTTTATAATTTTTCATCATATTTTATCAGCAATATAGGTCCAAAAGCATGTTTATGAATGTTTTAACAAAAATATCCATTTCAAGAATAGGAAAAATCTGACTTTATTTTTGTAAAAAATCATATAAATATTTGCTTCCGCGCCCGAATTTTATGATTTTTCATTATATTTTAGCTAAAAGAAAACATTGCAACAAGAAAATTGCTATTTCAAGTGTGGTAGGTATTCTAGAATCCAGACAATGAAGCTTACAATATACAACGTATTCATCAAAAATAGGTAAAATCTGACTTTATTTTTGTAAAAAATTATATAAATATTTGCTTCCGCGCTCGAATTTTATAATTTTTCATCATATTTTATCCATAGTATAGGTCCAAAATTATGTTTATGAAATTTTAACAAAAATATCCTTTTCAAAAATATGTAAAATCTGACTTTTTTTGTAAAAAATCATATAAATATTTGCTTCTGAGCCTGAATTTTATGATTTTTTATCATATTTTAGCTAAAAGAAAACATTGCAACAAGAAAGTTGCTATTTCAAGAGTGTTAGGTATTCTAGAATCCAGCCCATGTAGCTTACAATATACAACGTATTCATCAAAAATAGTTAAAATCTGACTTTTTTTTGTAAAAAATCATATAAATATTTGTTTGCGCGCCCGAACTTTATAATTTTTTATCATATATTATCCGCAGTATAGGTCCAAGAGCATGTTTATGAATGTTTTAACATAACTATCCATTTCAAGAATGGGAAAAATCTGACTTTATTTTTGTAAAAAATCATATAAATATTTGCTTCCGCGCCCGAATTTTATGATTTTTCATCATATTTTAGCTAAAAGAAAACATTGCAACAAGAAAATAGCTATTTCAAGTGTGGTAGGTATTCTAGAATCCAGCCCATGTAGCTTACAATATACAAGGTATTCATCAAAAATAGTTAAAATCTGACTTTTTTTTGTAAAAAATCATATAAATATTTGTTTGCGCGCCCGAATTTTATAATTTTTCATCATATTTTATCCGCAGTATAGGTCCAAAAGCATGTTTATGAACGTTTTAACAAAAAAATCCATTTCAAAAATATGTAAAATCTGACTTTATTTTTGTAAAAAATCATATAAATATTTGCTTCCGCGCCCGAATTTTATGATTTCTCATCATATTTTATCCGCAGTATAGGTCCAAAAGCATGTTTATGAATGTTTTAACAAAAATATCCATTTCAAGAATAGGAAAAATCTGACTTTATTTTTGTAAAAAATCGTATAAATATTTGCTTCCGCGCCCGAATTTTTTGATTTTTCATCATAATTTACGTAAAAAAAAACATTGCAACAAAAAAATTGCTATTTTAAGTGTGTTAGGTATTCTAGAATCCAGCCCATTTAGCTTACAATATACAACGTATTCATCAAAAATAGGTAAAATCTGACTTTTTTTTGTAAAAAATCATATAAATATTTGTTTGCCCGCCCGAATTTTATAATTTTTCATCATATTTTATTCGCAATATAGTTCCAAAAGCATGTTTATGAATGTTTTAACAAAAATATCCATTTCAAGAATAGGAAAAATCTTACTTTATTTTTGTAAAAAATCATATAAATATTTGCTTCCGCGCCCGAATTTTATGATTTTTCATCATATTTTAGCTAAAAGAAAACATTGCAACAAGAAAATTGTTATTTCAAGTGTGGTAGGTATTCTAGAATCCAGCCCATGTAGCTTACAATATACAACGTATTCATCAAAAATAGTTAAAATCTGACTTTTTTTTTTGTAAAAAATCATATAAATATTTGTTTGCGCGCACGAGTTTTATAATTTTTCATTATATTTTATCCGCAGTATAGGTCCAAAAGCATTTTTATGAACGTTTTAACAAAAATATCCATTTCAAAAATAGGTAAAATCTGACTTTATTTTTGTAAAAAATCATATAAATATTTACTTCCACGCCCGAATTTTATGATTTCTCATCATATTTTAGCTAAAAGAAAACATTGCAACAAGAAAATTGCTATTTCAAGTGTGGTAGGTATTCTAGAATCCAGCCAATGAAGCTTACAATATACAACGTATTCATCAAAAAAAAGGTAAAATCTGACTTTTTTTTGTAAAAAATCATATAAATATTTGTTTGCGCGCCCGAATTTTATAATTTTTCATCATATTTTATCCGCAGTATAGGTCCAAAAGCATGTTTATGAATGTTTTAACATAAATATCCATTTCAAGAATAGGAAAAATCTGACTTTTTTTTGGAAAAAATCATATAAATATTTGCTTCCGCGCCCGAATTTTATGATTTTTCATCATATTTTAGCTAAAAGAAAACATTGCAACAAGAAAATTGCTATTTCAAGTGTGGTAGGTATTCTAGAATCCAGCCCATGTAGCTTACAATATACAACGTATTCATCTAAAATAGGAAAAATCTGACTTTTTTTCTTTAAAAATCATATAAATATTTGTCTGCGCGCCCGAATTTTGTAATTTTTCATCATATTTTATCCGCAGTATAGGTCCAAAAGCATGTTTTTAAATGTTTTAACAAAAATATCCATTTCAAGAACAGGAAAAATCTGACTTTATTTTTGTAAAAAATCATATTGTAACGTTTTTATTTATTTAGGTGAAGTGTAAAATTGATTAAAACACTAATATTTATATAACTATGTTTAATTAAAGAAATGTGAATTATAAAGAATAAATAAAAATAACTAACACTAAGAATTAACAAATCTAAACACTAATTTAAGAACTAATTATTATTACTAAAGACTTAAACACTAAGATAATTTATTTAAACAATTAAAACTACGCAATATTTATTTCAACACTATTTATATCACCGTCTATTTATTTATATCACCATCTATACACTACACGTATTAACACAAGACTGTTCTCGCGATCTTTTGGTCGGGGTATTTATATTAAAATACGTCATTCTAGAAGATTCTTTGATTCCTTGGAAATGAGAACAATGGGGAGCGGACGAACGTGTTCTGACCCGCTCGCTAGCGGTCGCCGCCCGCGCCGCCGCTCGCGTCGCGACCCTGGGTTCGCTACATTGCCCCCTCCTTAAGACTGTTTCGTCCCGAAACAGTTCGTTATGACGAAATCTGCATGCATTACCCTTGGTGCATCTGGAAGTCTTGAAGAAGTAACAGTCGACGGTCCGTTTGAGCTCTTCTTGACCGGTAGAGTTGAAGCTGCAGACTAGAATTTCCACTCCGGTAAAGCGGAAGATTGTTTCTAACATGCTTCTAACAATCCTCCAATCCAAACCATCTAGTCCACAGCCTATCTTCGGTACTGCCAGCTTCATAATGTCGTTCTTCAAAATATGGTCCTTCATATGGCACAACGAGTCCCATAAACTGCGGTATGACGGCTTCTGATATTAGTATTGTTTGGTAACCAGGTAGTAAAGTTACCGCTTGTTTTCTACGTTATCATCCTTCAGTTGTAGCGTCTTCCCGACAGTTGGACGTTGGTTGGCCAGTTCTTGTACTCGTCCAAATTTTCTTTTAAAAACTGAAGCGATGCCGCGGGACATTTTAATGTCTTTCGCTACACAGTGAGCGAGGGAATACTCTGGGGACACGGTGAACAGATCTCGTTGTTCTTCTCGGGTCACGCCATACCGTGCTTTGTGACCAGTGGAACGGCTTTCCATAAAGTCATCAAATGTAGGTTCCTCAGGTACAACCCGACGAACCGTCGCTCCACGATGATCGTCAAAGTTATCACCAGCAAAAGGGGCTAACCGATTGAAGTGGACTATCCTCGGCTTTCCATTAGGTGTTTTCCTAATTCTGTAGACCACATCATTTATTCTTTTGATAATCTCGTAAGGACCTTCCCAATTTGTGGATTATAAAGCCACACCAAATTTCCAGGTTGATAACCACCTTTCTCAGCCTTGACGTCATACTGGTCCTTCATCCGATCGCTTGCACCTTGAATGGTTGTACGGACTTGATCATGGATGTCATTCATTCTTCTCCGTAAGTCCGTCACATAGTCCTCCCCGGCAAGATCTTCACCGGGTTTACTGCCAAATATCAGGTCGCATGGTAAGCGCAACTCCCGCCCAAATAAGATGTTTGCTGGTGTCTGCCCTGTTGTCTCATGCACGGATGAACGGTAAGCCAACAAGAACAGATGAAGATGTCGGTCCCAGTTCCGTTGATAGTTAGAGACTACCTTTGACAAATACCGATTTATTGTTCTATTCATCCGTTCAACCATGCCATCAGACTGCGGGTGTAATGCAGTAGTTCTGGTTTTCTTTATTCCTAATATCTTGCAGATATTTTGGAACAGAGCAGACTCGAAATTCCTTCCTTGGTCGGAATGTATCTCTCGCGGTACTCCAAATCGGCAGATGCATTCTTTTACCAAGACTTCAGCGACCGTTACGGCTTCCTGGTTGGGTAATGGATAGGCTTCTACCCACTTAGTAAAGTAGTCCATTACTACTACTATGTATTTATTTCCATTATCAGTTTCGGGGAATGGTCCGGCCACGTCAATCGCAATGCGTTCAAAGGGACTTCCAACATTATATTGGCGCATTGGAGCTCTTCTTTTCCTATGTGGCCCGTTACTTCCCGCGCAGATCACGCATTTCTTGCACCACTCTTTAACATCTTCTTTGCAATTTACCCAGTAAAATCGTTGGCGCACTCTCTCAAACTGGTCTGCTATCGCCACGTTTCCAATCAAGTATGATTTTTAAGTCCGAGTCATTCTCTTGGTCCTTGCGAAGTTCTTCCGTTTGCCAACTATCATTCACTACTGTTGTTTTGGCGATGGTAGAGAGTTTTTCTTCTAGACGACTGCAATGCTTGCATTCGTCCTGGCAAGGTCTTCTTGATAATGCGTCAGCATTACGATGGCTTGTACCTGCTCGATGCTCAATAACAAAGTTATATTCTTGCAATCTTTCAATCCATCTAGCTGCTTGACCTTCAGGATTCTTAAATTGTAGCAGTTATTTGAGAGCAGCATGGTCAGTTCTTATAAGAAATCTTCTACCGTACAAATATTTGTAGAAGTGCTCCACGGATTTCACGACTGCCAAAAGTTCTTTTCTGGTGACGCAATAATTCCTCTCTGGTTTTGACAAGGTCTTACTAAAATAGGCAATAACCTTCTCTTGTCCGTCTTGTATCTGGGAAAGAACGCCACCAATTCCAACGTTGCTGGCATCTGTATCTAAAACGAATTCTCCTTCTGCTAAAGGATAACTTAGGACAGGTGCGCTTGTCAAGGAATATTTAAGTTGTTTGAATGCGGCTTGACAGTCCATCTCCCAGATAAATCTTCTACCTTCTTCAGTAAGCCTTGTCAATGGCTTTGCTATGTTGGCAAATCCAGGTACATAACGTCGGTAGTATGTACAGAGACCAAGGAAACTTCTCAATTCATGTTTATCTCTCGGTACTGGCCAGTCACTCACAGCCCTTATTTTCTCCGGGTCAACTGCAATTCCCTTACCAGAAACTACGTGTCCAAGATAATGCACTTCTTTTTGAAATAAGTGACACTTCTTTGGACTGAGTTTCAGGTTAGCCTTTCTCAATCTTTGGAAAACCTCTTCCAAGTTCTTCATGTGGTCCTCGAACGTTTTTCCTACCACAATAATATCGTCGAGATAGACCAAACATGTTTTCCACGACAGTCCAGCCAACACGGTTTCCATAAGCCGTTCAAACGTTGCAGGGGCATTGCAGAGCCCAAATGGCATAACAGTAAATTGCCAAAGACCGGTACCGATGGTAAATGCAGTCTTTTCTTTGTCTCTTGGGTCTAAATCCACTTGCCAGTATCCGCTCTTTAAATCAAGAGTGGAGAAGATCTTTGATCCTGCCAATGTGTCCAATGTATTGTCTATTCGGGGTAGCGGGTAGCTATCCTTCTTCGTCACGTTGTTAAGTTGACGATAATCGACGCAAAATCTTGTAGAGCCATCCTTTTTCTTCACTAGCACCACTGGTGAAGCCCATGGACTGCTTGAAGGTTCAATCACACCATCCGTCCTCATGTCCTCTATAATTTCTTCCGCTTCTTCCCGTTTCGCCAGTGGTAATCTTCTTGCTGTTTGGCGGATGGGTCTTGCGTCTCCGGTGTCTATTTTATGATGGACTACATTGGTTCTTCCTTTGTCCTTCTTGTCCAATTGGAACACATCTTGAAAGTTTCCAATTAAACCCCTAGCCTTGGTTTTCTGGTCGGCGGTCAAGTCATGGAACGATGTTGACAGCTCCTTTAATAGAATATCCGGAACTTCACAGGATGTGTTGTCTTTGGCCGTCACAGTTCGAATAATCGATGATACCGTTGAGCATTCTCCTACTATGGTCCGTTTCTTCAGTATAACGGGATAAAAATTTATGTTCATTACTCGAACTGGGATTACCTTGTCAGTTTTGAGCAAGGCTTTTCCAATTACAACTCCAGTCCCAGTTTTGGCATCATCGTTTTTCGGCTGGAGCATGACAATGTTTCCCTCACAGAAACTACCCTCTATCTGTGCTTCCACGATTGATTCACTCCGTACTGGGAGAGTTACATCTTCCGTTATTAATACTCGCAAGGCATTGTCGTCTCGTGGATTTAATACCAGTTCTTCATCATTGACCATCATCACTCCATTCTTCAGGTCAAGTTTAAATCCATGCTTTTTCATAATGTCCATGCCGAGAATGAATTCATCTTCTACATCAGCTACCAGCACACGATGTTTAATGCACGTTTTTCCAACAGTGATGCTCAAATCTATTTCTCCAGATGCGGTAGCTTGTTCTCCGGTGGCTGTGCGTATCTGCCACTTTGTTGGAAGTAGATGTTTTCTACACAGTTTTCTTGCTAAGTCGGGTCTGATTACTGTTTTTGTCGCACCCGTATCCAGCAACATTTTAAGCGGCCTTCTGTCGATAGAGCCGTCTACATAGATGCTATTAGCTTGATGATGTAGGGATGCGACATAAGTAATGGATTCTGGGGCTACTGGATTACGGGTCGACGATTGCCCCTTCGCATCAACCCGACTTAGTTTCCCGACTCCTTTTCATCCTTTCTTGGTTCTGCTTTCTTCTGTTGTTTTCTGCAGAGCCTTTGCGGGTGACCTAATTCACCGCAATTCCAACAGCGGAGTTTCTTTCTTCCAGCAGCATTAATTTCAGACGTAATTCGTCTTATCTTGTCTTCTAGATCTTCGGTGTCTTCGGGCCTCTCAGCATCGATATTTCGCACTCGCGATTGGTGAAGCTTGTTTCGCAGCTTCATGGTCTAAGGCATATGAAAGTGCGTCAACCAGAGTTTTTGGTCGAGCCAATCGTAGTGCCTGCTGAGTTTCATTATCTCGGACCCCATAGATAAAGGCTTGTGTAGCTAGGCATTCCAAAACGCTGTCAGGAGCTGTAGGATGTGCGAGACGAACCAAACGAGCTATATCCGCTTCAAATTCTTGAAGGTTCTCTTTTGAACTCTGATATCGGTTCCTCAGTTGAGTCTGGTACACCTGCTCCAGATGCGCATTGCCATATCGCATATCCAATCGCTTAACAAGTTGTTCGTAGTCTTCCTGTTCATCCTCTTTTAGCGTCTGTAGGATATCGATGGCTTCTCCACGCAGTGAAACTGTCAGCGCTGTAGCCTTCTCCTTGGAAGTCCAGCCATTTGCTTTGGCAGCAGCTTCAAATTGTTTTACATAATTCCGCCATGATGACTTGCCGTCGAATTCGGGTGTTTTAATGTGCAGTCTTGAATTATGTTCCGCTTTTACTATTTGGTTTTCTTGAATTATATCAGTCTTAGCTGTATTAGAATTTGAAACCGATGGTAACGTAATTTTGGAGAAATTTTGCTGTAACTCTTCAAGTTTCTTCTCATAAGTTTCTATTCTCTCTTCTAATATTCCTGAACTTTCTTTCAATTGTTCTTTAAATTGTTCATTTAGTTTGTCCTCCAAACCTCTAGAAATTTCCATTAGTTTCTCTTCCCATATTCTAGAATTCTCTGATAATTTCTCTTCTAAAATTCTAGAATTTTCTTTTAATTCTTCATTTAATGTTTGAGAATTTTCCGCCACCTTTTGTTCTAAAGTTCTAGAATTTTCTAGCAACTCTTCTTTTAATGTTCGAGAATTTTCTTCAGATTTTCTAGAACTTTCCTCTAATTTTTGTTCTAAAGTTCTAGAATTTTCTAGCAACTCTTCTTTCATTGTTCGAGAATTTTCTTCAGATTTTCTAGAACTTTCCTCTAATTTTTGTTCTAATGTTTTAGAATTTTATTTCATTTGTTCCAAAGTTCTAGAATTTTCTTCTAGAATTTTAACAAAATCGGTGAAACCACCCGCAATTTCAAATACAAACTCATCTGGATTTTCACCAGCTTCTACTAAAGCTTGCCGTAGACGAAGTTGTAAAACAGACTTGGTTCCCGATGTCTCCAACTCTCGGTCTTCCAGCTCCCTCTTGAGATCGGTTACTTTTAATTCACTTAATTTTACTTGTTTACTCGCCATTTTATATATTTTAATTTACACTTCACAGTTTTTTTTAACCCTCGCACCTGACACCAATTGTAACGTTTTTATTTATTTAGGTGAAGTGTAAAATTGATTAAAACACTAATATTTATATAACTATGTTTAAGTAAAGAAATGTGAATTATAAAGAATAAATAAAAATAACTAACACTAAGAATTAACAAATATAAACACTAATTTAAGAACTAATTATTATTACTAAAGACTTAAACACTAAGATAATTTATTTAAACAATTAAAACTACGCAATATTTATTTCAACACTATTTATATCACCGTCTATTTATTTATATCACCATCTGTACACTACACGTATTAACACAAGACTGTTCTCGCGATCTTTTGGTCGGGGTATTTATATTAAAATACATCATTCTAGATGATTCTTTCATTCTTTGGAAATGAGAACAATAGGGAGCGGACGAACGTGTTCTGACCCGCTCGCTAGCGGCCGCCGCCCGCGCCGCCCTCGCGCCGCGACACTGGGTTCGCTACAATATAAATATTTGCTTCCGCGCCCGAATTTTATGATTTTTCATCATAATTTACGTAAAAGAAAACATTGCAACAAATAAATTGCTATTTCAAGTGTGGTAGGTATTCTAGAATCCAGCCAATGAAGCCTACAATATACAACGTATTCATCAAAAATAGTTAAAATCTGACTTTTTTTTGTAAAAAATCATATAAATATTTGTTTGCGCGCCCGAATTTTATAATTTTTCATCATATTTTATCCGCAGTATAGGTCCAAAAGCATGTTTATGAACGTTTTAACAAAAAAATCCATTTCAAAAATATGTAAAATCTGACTTTGTTTTTGTAAAAAATCATATAAATATTTGCTTCCGCGCCCGAATTTTATGATTTCTCATCATATTTTAGCTAAAAGAAAACATTGCAACAAGAAAATTGCTATTTCAAGTGTGTTAGGTATTCTAGAATCCAGCCCATGTAGCTTACAATATACAACGTATTCATCAAAAATAGGTAAAATCTGACTTTTTTTTGTAAAAAATCATATAAATATTTGTTTGCGCGCCCGAATTTTATAATTGTTCATCATATTTTATCCGCAATATAGGTCCAAAAGCATGTTTATGAATGTTTTTACATAAATATCCATTTCAAGAATAGGAAAAATCTGACTTTATTTTTGTAAAAAATCATATAAGTATTTGCTTCCGCGCCCGAATTTTATGATTTTTCATCATATTTTAGGTAAAAGAAAACATTGCAACAAAAAAAATTCTATTTCAAGTGTGGTAGGTAATCTAGAATCCAGCCAATCAAGCTTACAATATACAACGTATTCATCAAAAATAGGTAAAATCTGACTTTATTTTTGTAAAAAATTATATAAATATTTGCTTCCGCGCTTGAATTTTATAATTTTTTATCATATTTTATCCATAGTATAGGTCCAAAATCATGTTTATGAACGTTTTAACAAAAATATCCATTTCAAAAATATGTAAAATTTGACTTTATTTTTTAAAAAATCATATAAATATTTGCTTCTGAGCCCGAATTTTATGATTTTTCATCATATTTTAGCTAAAAGAAAACATTGCAACAAGAAAATTGCTATTTTAAGTGTGTTAGGTATTCTAGTATCCAGCCAATGTAGCTTACAATATACAACGTATTCATCAAAAATAGGTAAAATCTGACTTTTTTTTGTAAAAAATCATATAAATATTTGTTTGCGCGCCCGAATTTTATAATTTTTCATCATATTTTATCCGCAGTATAGGTCCAAAAGCATGTTTATGAACGTTTTAACAAAAAAATCCATTTCAAAAATATGTAAAATCTGACTTTATTTTTGTAAAAAATCATATAAATATTTGCTTCCGCGCCCGAATTTTATGATTTCTCATCATATTTTAGCTAAAAGAAAACATTGCAACAAGAAAATTGCTATTTCAAGTGTGTTAGGTATTCTAGAATCCAGCCCATGTAGCTTACAATATACAACGTATTCATCAAAAATAGGTAAAATCTGACTTTTTTTTGTAAAAAATCATATAAATATTTGTTTGCGCGCCCGAATTTTATAATTTTTCATCATATTTTATCCGCATTATAGGTTCAAAAGCATGTTTATGAATGTTTTAACAAAAATATCCATTTCAAAAATAGGAAAAATCTGACTTTATTTTTTAAAAAATCATATAAATATTTGCTTCCGCGCCCGAATTTTTTGATTTTTTATCATATTTTAGGTAAAAGAAAACATTGCAACAAGAAAATTGCTATTTCAAGTGTGGTAGGTATTCTAGAATCCAACCTTTGAAGCTTACAATATACAACGTATTCATCAAAAATAGGTAAAATCTGACTTTATTTTTGTAAAAAATTATATAAATATTTGCTTCCGCGCTCGAATTTTATAATTTTTCATCATATTTTATCCATAGTATAGGTACAAAATCATGGTTATGAACGTTTTAACAAAAATATCCATTTCAAAAATATGTAAAATCTGACTTTATTTTTGTAAAAAATGATATAAATATTTGCTTCCGAGCCCGAATTTTATGATTTTTCATAATATTTTAGCTAAAAGAAAACATTGAAACAAGAAAATTGCTATTTCAAGTGTGTTAGGTATTCTAGAATCCAGCCCATGTAGCTTACAATATACAACGTATTCATCAAAAATAGCTAAAATCTGACTTTTTTTTGTAAAAGATCATATAAATATTTGTTTGCGCGCCCGAATTTTATAATTTTTCATCATATTTTATCCGCAGTATAGGTCCAAAAGCATGTTTATGAATGTTTTAACAAAAATATCCATTTCAAAAATAGGAAAAATCTGACTTTATTTTTGTAAAAAATCATATAAATATTTGCTTCTGCGCCCGAATTTTTTGATTTTTCATCATAATTTACGTAAAAAAAAACATTGCAACAAAAAAATTGCTATTTTAAGTGTGTTAGGTATTCTAGAATCCAGCCCATTTAGCTTACAATATACAACGTATTCATCAAAAATAGGTAAAATCTGACTTTTTTTTGTAAAAAATCATATAAATATTTGTTTGCGCGCCCGAATTTTATAATTTTTCATCATATTTTATTCGCAATATAGTTCCAAAAGCATGTTTATGAATGTTTTAACAAAAATATCCATTTCAAGAATAGGAAAAATCTTACTTTATTTTTGTAAAAAATCATATAAATATTTGCTTCCGCGCCCGAATTTTATGATTTTTCATCATAATTTACGTAAAAGAAAACATTGCAACAAAAAAATAGCTATTTCAAGTGTGGTAGGTATTCTAGAATCCAGCCAATGAAGCTTACAATATACAACGTATTCATCAAAAATAGTTAAAATCTGACTTTTTTTTTGTAAAAAATCATATAAATATTTGTTTGCGCGCACGAGTTTTATAATTTTTCATTATATTTTATCCGCAGTATAGGTCCAAAAGCATTTTTATGAACGTTTTAACAAAAATATCCATTTCAAAAATAGGTAAAATCTGACTTTATTTTTGTAAAAAATCATATAAATATTTGCTTCCACGCCCGAATTTTATGATTTCTCATCATATTTTAGCCAAAAGAAAACATTGCAACAAGAAAATTGCTATTTCAAGTGTGGTAGGTATTCTAGAATCCAGCCAATGAAGCTTACAATATACAACGTATTCATCAAAAAAAAGGTAAAATCTGACTTTATTTTTGTAAAAAATTATAAAAATATTTGCTTTCGCGCTCGAATTTTATAATTTTTCATCATATTTTATCTATAGTATAGGTCCAAAGTCATGTTTATGAACGTTTTAACAAAAATATCCATTTCAAAAATATGTAAAATCTGACTTTATTTTTGTAAAAAATCATATAAATATTTGCTTCCGAGCCCGAATTTTATGATTTTTCATCATATTTTAACTAAAAGAAAACATTGGAACAAGAAAATTGCTATTTCAAGTGTGTTAGGTATTCTAAAATCCAGCCCATGTAGCTTACAATATACAACGTATTCATCAAAAATAGTTAAAATTTGACTTTTTTTTGTAAAAAATCATATAAATATTTGTTTGCGCGCCCGAATTTTATAATTTTTCATCATATTTTATCCGCAGTATAGGTCCAAAAGCATGTTTATGAATGTTTTAACATAAATATCCATTTCAAGAATAGGAAAAATCTGACTTTATTTTTGTAAAAAATCATATAAATATTTGCTTCCGCGCCCGAATTTTATGATTTTTCATCATATTTTAGCTAAAAGAAAACATTGCAACAAGAAAATTGCTATTTCAAGTGTGGTAGGTATTCTAGAATCCAGCCCATGTAGCTTACAATATACAACGTATTCATCTAAAATAGGAAAAATCTGACTTTTTTTCTTTAAAAATCATATAAATATTTGTCTGCGCGCCCGAATTTTGTAATTTTTCATCATATTTTATCCGCAGTATAGGTCCAAAAGCATGTTTTTAAATGTTTTAACAAAAATATCCATTTCAAGAACAGGAAAAATCTGACTTTATTTTTGTAAAAAATCATATTGTAACGTTTTTATTTATTTAGGTGAAGTGTAAAATTGATTAAAACACTAATATTTATATAACTATGTTTAATTAAAGAAATGTGAATTATAAAGAATAAATAAAAATAACTAACACTAAGAATTAACAAATATAAACACTAATTTAAGAACTAATTATAATTACTAATAAGACTTAAACACTAAGATAATTTATTTAAACAATTAAAACTACGCAATATTTATTTCAACACTATTTATATCACCGTCTATTTATTTATATCACCATCTGTACACTACACGTATTAACACAAGACTGTTCTCGCGATCTTTTGGTCGGGGTATTTATATTAAAATACGTCATTCTAGAAGATTCTTTGATTCCTTGGAAATGAGAACAATGGGGAGCGGACGAACGTGTTCTGACCCGCTCGCTAGCGGTCGCCGCCCGCGCCGCCGCTCGCGTCGCGACCCTGGGTTCGCTACATTGCCCCCTCCTTAAGACTGTTTCGTCCCGAAACAGTTCGTTATGACGAAATCTGCATGCATTACCCTTGGTGCATCTGGAAGTCTTGAAGAAGTAACAGTCGACGGTCCGTTTGAGCTCTTCTTGACCGGTAGAGTTGAAGCTGCAGACTAGAATTTCCACTCCGGTAAAGCGGAAGATTGTTTCTAACATGCTTCTAACAATCCTCCAATCCAAACCATCTAGTCCACAGCCTATCTTCGGTACTGCCAGCTTCATAATGTCGTTCTTCAAAATATGGTCCTTCATATGGCACAACGAGTCCCATAAACTGCGGTATGACGGCTTCTGATATTAGTATTGTTTGGTAACCAGGTAGTAAAGTTACCGCTTGTTTTCTACGTTATCATCCTTCAGTTGTAGCGTCTTCCCGACAGTTGGACGTTGGTTGGCCAGTTCTTGTACTCGTCCAAATTTTCTTTTAAAAACTGAAGCGATGCCGCGGGACATTTTAATGTCTTTCGCTACACAGTGAGCGAGGGAATACTCTGGGGACACGGTGAACAGATCTCGTTGTTCTTCTCGGGTCACGCCATACCGTGCTTTGTGACCAGTGGAACGGCTTTCCATAAAGTCATCAAATGTAGGTTCCTCAGGTACAACCCGACGAACCGTCGCTCCACGATGATCGTCAAAGTTATCACCAGCAAAAGGGGCTAACCGATTGAAGTGGACTACCCTCGGCTTTCCATTAGGTGTTTTCCTAATTCTGTAGACCACATCATTTATTCTTTTGATAATCTCGTAAGGACCTTCCCAATTTGTGGATTATAAAGCCACACCAAATTTCCAGGTTGATAACCACCTTTCTCAGCCTTGACGTCATACTGGTCCTTCATCCGATCGCTTGCACCTTGAATGGTTGTACGGACTTGATCATGGATGTCATTCATTCTTCTCCGTAAGTCCGTCACATAGTCCTCCCCGGCAAGATCTTCACCGGGTTTACTGCCAAATATCAGGTCGCATGGTAAGCGCAACTCCCGCCCAAATAAGATGTTTGCTGGTGTCTGCCCTGTTGTCTCATGCACGGATGAACGGTAAGCCAACAAGAACAGATGAAGATGTCGGTTTCAGTCCCGTTGATAGTTAGAGACTACCTTTGACAAATACCGATTTATTGTTCTATTCATCCGTTCAACCATGCCATCAGACTGCGGGTGTAATGCAGTAGTTCTGGTTTTCTTTATTCCTAATATCTTGCAGATATTTTGGAACAGAGCAGACTCGAAATTCCTTCCTTGGTCGGAATGTATCTCTCGCGGTACTCCAAATCGGCAGATGCATTCTTTTACCAAGACTTCAGCGACCGTTACGGCTTCCTGGATGGGTAATGGATAGGCTTCTACCCACTTAGTAAAGTAGTCCATTACTACTACTATGTATTTATTTCCATTATCAGTTTCGGGGAATGGTCCGGCCACGTCAATCGCAATGCGTTCAAAGGGACTTCCAACATTATATTGGCGCATTGGAGCTCTTCTTTTCCTATGTGGCCCTTTACTTCCCGCGCAGATCACGCATTTCTTGCACCACTCTTTAACATCTTCTTTGCAATTTACCCAGTAAAATCGTTGGCGCACTCTCTCAAGGGTTTTATTCACTCCAAAATGTCCAGATCCGTCATGGATCTCCTCCAATACTTCCGGTACTCTATTTCTAGGGATTATCAGCTGGGTTCTACTCTCAGTACCTTCAGTATTCTCTATGACACGTTTCAGGAGGCCCTCTTCAACAACAATAGAGTCCCACTGCGCCCAGTATGATTTTACACTTTGTGAGTGTCGTGCAACATCTTCCCAAACTGGTCTGCTATCGCCACGTTTCCAATCAAGTATGATTTTTAAGTCCGAGTCATTCTCTTGGTCCTTGCGAAGTTCTTCCGTTTGCCAACTATCATTCACTACTGTTGTTCTGGCGATGGTAGAGAGTTTTTCTTCTAGACGACTGCAATGCTTGCATTCGTCCTGGCAAGGTCTTCTTGATAATGCGTCAGCATTACGATGGCTTGTACCTGCTCGATACTCAATAACAAAGTTATATTCTTGCAATCTTTCAATCCATCTAGCTGCTTGACCTTCAGGATTCTTAAATTGTAGCAGTTATTTGAGAGCAGCATGGTCAGTTCTTATAAGAAATCTTCTACCGTACAAATATTTGTAGAAGTGCTCCACGGATTTCACGACTGCCAAAAGTTCTTTTCTGGTGACGCAATAATTCCTCTCTGGTTTTGACAAGGTCTTACTAAAATAGGCAATAACCTTCTCTTGTCCGTCTTGTATCTGGGAAAGAACGCCACCAATTCCAACGTTGCTGGCATCTGTATCTAAAACGAATTCTCCTTCTGCTAAAGGATAACTTAGGACAGGTGCGCTTGTCAAGGAATATTAAAGTTGTTTGAATGCGGCTTGACAGTCCATCTCCCAGATAAATCTTCTACCTTCTTCAGTAAGCCTTGTCAATGGCTTTGCTATGTTGGCAAATCCAGGTACATAACGTCGGTAGTATGTACAGAGACCAAGGAAACTTCTCAATTCATGTTTATCTCTCGGTACTGGCCAGTCACTCACAGCCCTTATTTTCTCCGGGTCAACTGCAATTCCCTTACCAGAAACTACGTGTCCAAGATAATGCACTTCTTTTTGAAATAAGTGACACTTCTTTGGACTGAGTTTCAGGTTAGCCTTTCTCAATCTTTGGAAAACCTCTTCCAAGTTCTTCATGTGGTCCTCTAACGTTTTTCCTACCACAATAATATCGTCGAGATAGACCAAACATGTTTTCCACGACAGTCCAGCCAACACGGTTTCCATAAGCCGTTCAAACGTTGCAGGGGCATTGCAGAGCCCAAATGGCATAACAGTAAATTGCCAAAGACCGGTACCGATGGTAAATGCAGTCTTTTCTTTGTCTCTTGGGTCTAAATCCACTTGCCAGTATCCGCTCTTTAAATCAAGAGTGGAGAAGATCTTTGATCCTGCCAATGTGTCCAATGTATTGTCTATTCGGGGTAGCGGGTAGCTATCCTTCTTCGTCACGTTGTTAAGTTGACGATAATCGACGCAAAATCTTGTAGAGCCATCCTTTTTCTTCACTAGCACCACTGGTGAAGCCCATGGACTGCTTGAAGGTTCAATCACACCATCCGTCCTCATGTCCTCTATAATTTCTTCCGCTTCTTCCCGTTTCGCCAGTGGTAATCTTCTTGCTGTTTGGCGGATGGGTCTTGCGTCTCCGGTGTCTATTTTATGATGGACTACATTGGTTCTTCCTTTGTCCTTCTTGTCCAATTGGAACACATCTTGAAAGTTTCCAATTAAACCCCTAGCCTTGGTTTTCTGGTCGGCGGTCAAGTCATGGAACGATGTTGACAGCTCCTTTAATAGAATATCCGGAACTTCACAGGATGTGTTGTCTTTGGCCGTCACAGTTCGAATAATCGATGATACCGTTGAGCATTCTCCTACTATGGTCCGTTTCTTCAGTATAACGGGATAAAAATTTATGTTCATTACTCGAACTGGGATTACCTTGTCAGTTTTGAGCAAGGCTTTTCCAATTACAACTCCAGTCCCAGTTTTGGCATCATCGTTTTTCGGCTGGAGCATGACAATGTTTCCCTCACAGAAACTACCCTCTACCTGTGCTTCCACGATTGATTCACTCCGTACTGGGAGGGTTACATCTTCCGTTATTAATACTCGCAAGGCATTGTCGTCTCGTGGATTTAATACCAGTTCTTCATCATTGACCATCATCACTCCATTCTTCAGGTCAAGTTTAAATCCATGCTTTTTCATAATGTCCATGCCGAGAATGAATTCATCTTCTACATCAGCTACCAGCACACGATGTTTAATGCACGTTTTTCCAACAGTGATGCTCAAATCTATTTCTCCAGATGCGGTAGCTTGTTCTCCGGTGGCTGTGCGTATCTGCCACTTTGTTGGAAGTAGATGTTTTCTACACAGTTTTCTTGCTAAGTCGGGTCTGATTACTGTTTTTGTCGCACCCGTATCCAGCAACATTTTAAGCGGCCTTCTGTCGATAGAGCCGTCTACATAGATGCTATTAGCTTGATGATGTAGGGATGCGACATAAGTAATGGATTCTGGGGCTACTGGATTACGGGTCGACGATTGCCCCTTCGCATCAACCCGACTTAGTTTCCCGACTCCTTTTCATCCTTTCTTGGTTCTGCTTTCTTCTGTTGTTTTCTGCAGAGCCTTTGCGGGTGACCTAATTCACCGCAATTCCAACAGCGGAGTTTCTTTCTTCCAGCAGCATTAATTTCAGACGTAATTCGTCTTATCTTGTCTTCTAGATCTTCGGTGTCTTCGGGCCTCTCAGCATCGATATTTCGCACTCGCGATTGGTGAAGCTTGTTTCGCAGCTTCATGGTCTAAGGCATATGAAAGTGCGTCAACCAGAGTTTTTGGTCGAGCCAATCGTAGTGCCTGCTGAGTTTCATTATCTCGGACCCCATAGATAAAGGCTTGTGTAGCTAGGCATTCCAAAACGCTGTCAGGAGCTGTAGGATGTGCGAGACGAACCAAACGAGCTATATCCGCTTCAAATTCTTGAAGGTTCTCTTTTGAACTCTGATATCGGTTCCTCAGTTGAGTCTGGTACACCTGCTCCAGATGCGCATTGCCATATCGCATATCCAATCGCTTAACAAGTTGTTCGTAGTCTTCCTGTTCATCCTCTTTTAGCGTCTGTAGGATATCGATGGCTTCTCCACGCAGTGAAACTGTCAGCGCTGTAGCCTTCTCCTTGGAAGTCCAGCCATTTGCTTTGGCAGCAGCTTCAAATTGTTTTACATAATTCCGCCATGATGACTTGCCGTCGAATTCGGGTGTTTTAATGTGCAGTCTTGAATTATGTTCCGCTTTTACTATTTGGTTTTCTTGAATTATATCAGTCTTAGCTGTATTAGAATTTGAAACCGATGGTAACGTAATTTTGGAGAAATTTTGCTGTAACTCTTCAAGTTTCTTCTCATAAGTTTCTATTCTCTCTTCTAATATTCCTGAACTTTCTTTCAATTGTTCTTTAAATTGTTCATTTAGTTTGTCCTCCAAACCTCTAGAATTTTCCATTAGTTTCTCTTCCCATATTCTAGAATTCTCTGTTAGTTTCTCTTCTAAAATTCTAGAATTTTCTTTTAATTCTTCATTTAATGTTTGAGAATTTTCCGCCACCTTTTGTTCTAAAGTTCTAGAATTTTCTAGCAACTCTTCTTTTAATGTTCGAGAATTTTCTTCAGATTTTCTAGAACTTTCCTCTAATTTTTGTTCTAAAGTTCTAGAATTTTCTAGCAACTCTTCTTTCATTGTTCGAGAATTTTCTTCAGATTTTCTAGAACTTTCCTCTAATTTTTGTTCTAATGTTTTAGAATTTTATTTCATTTGTTCCAAAGTTCTAGAATTTTCTTCTAGAATTTTAACAAAATCGGTGAAACCACCCGCAATTTCAAATACAAACTCATCTGGATTTTCACCAGCTTCTACTAAAGCTTGCCGTAGACGAAGTTGTAAAACAGACTTGGTTCCCGATGTCTCCAACTCTCGGTCTTCCAGCTCCCTCTTGAGATCGGTTACTTTTAATTCACTTAATTTTACTTGTTTACTCGCCATTTTATATATTTTAATTTACACTTCACAGTTTTTTTTAACCCTCGCACCTGACACCAATTGTAACGTTTTTATTTATTTAGGTGAAGTGTAAAATTGATTAAAACACTAATATTTATATAACTATGTTTAAGTAAAGAAATGTGAATTATAAAGAATAAATAAAAATAACTAACACTAAGAATTAACAAATATAAACACTAATTTAAGAACTAATTATTATTACTAAAGACGTAAACACTAAGATAATTTATTTAAACAATTAAAACTACGCAATATTTATTTCAACACTATTTATATCACCGTCTATTTATTTATATCACCATCTGTACACTACACGTATTAACACAAGACTGTTCTCGCGATCTTTTGGTCAGGGTATTTATATTAAAATACATCATTCTAGAAGATTCTTTGATTCCTTGGAAATGAGAACAATAGGGAGCGGACGAACGTGTTCTGACCCGCTCGCTAGCGGCCGCCGCCCGCGCCGCCGCTCGCGCCGCGACCCTGGGTTCGCTACAATATAAATATTTGCTTCCGCGCCCGAATTTTAAGATTTTTCATCATAATTTACGTAAAAGAAAACATTGCAACAAAAAAATTGCTATTTCAAGTGTGGTAGGTATTCTAGAATCCAGCCAATGAAGCCTACAATATACAACGTATTCATCAAAAATAGTTAAAATCTGACTTTTTTTTGTAAAAAATCATATAAATATTTGTTTGCGCGCCCGAATTTTATAATTTTTCATCATATTTTATCCGCAGTATAGGTCCAAATCATGTTTATGAACGTTTTAACAAAAAAATCCATTTCAAAAATATGTAAAATCTGACTTTGTTTTTGTAAAAAATCATATAAATATTTGCTTCCGCGCCCGAATTTTATGATTTCTCATCATATTTTAGCTAAAAGAAAACATTGCAACAAGAAAATTGCTATTTCAAGTGTGTTAGGTATTCTAGAATCCAGCCCATGTAGCTCACAATATACAACGTATTCATCAAAAATAGGTAAAAACTGACTTTTTTTTGTAAAAAATCATATAAATATTTGTTTGCGCGCCCGAATTTTATAATTTTTCATCATATTTTATCCGCAATATAGGTCCAAAAGCATGTTTATGAATGTTTTAACAAAAATATCCATTTCAAGAATAGGAAAAATCTGACTTTATTTTTGTAAAAAATCATATAAATATTTGCTTCCGCGCCCGAATTTTATGATTTTTCATCATATTTTAGGTAAAAAAAAACATTGCAACAAGAAAATTGCTATTTCAAGTGTGGTAGGTATTCTAGAATCCAGCCTTTGAAGCTTAAAATATACAACGTATTCATCAAAAATAGGTAAAATCTGACTTTATTTTTGTAAAAAATTATATAAATATTTGCTTCCGCGCTCGAATTTTATAATTTTTCATCATATTTTATCCATAGTATAGGTCCAAAATCATGTTTATGAACGTTTTAACAAAAATATCCATTTGAAAAATATGTAAAATCTGACTTTATTTTTGTAAAAAATCATATAAATATTTGCTTCCAAACCCGAATTTTATGATTTTTCATCATATTTTAGCTAAAAGAAAACATTGCAACAAGAAAATTGCTATTTCAAGTGTGTTAGGTATTCTAGAATCCAGCCCATGTAGCTTACAATATACAACGTATTCATCAAAAATAGGTAAAATCTGACTTTTTTTTGTAAAAAATCATATAAATATTTATTTGCGCGCCCGAATATTATAATTTTTCATTATATTTTATCCGCAGTATAGGTCCAAAAGCATGTTTATGAATGTTTTAACATAAATATCCATTTCAAGAATAGGAAAAATCTGACTTTATTTTTGTAAAAAATCATATAAATATTTGCTTCAGCGCCCGAATTTTATGATTTTTTATCATATTTTAGCTAAAAGAAAACATTGCAACAAGGAAATTGCTATTTCAAGTGTGGTAGGTATTCTAGAATCCAGCATATGTAGCTTACAATATACAACGTATTCATCAAAAATAGGAAAAATCTGACTTTTTTTTTGTAAAAAATCATATAAATATTTGTTTGCGCGCCCGATTTTTATAATTTTTCATCATATTTTATCCGCAGTATAGGTCCAAAAGCATGTTTATGAATGTTTTAACAAAAATATCCATTTCAAGAATAGGAAAAATCTGACTTTATTTTTGTAAAAAATCATACAAATATTTGCTTCCGCGCTCGAATTTTATAATTTTTCATCATATTTTATCCATAGTATAGGTCCAAAATCATGTTTATGAACGTTTTAACAAAAATATCCATTTCAAAAATATGTAAAATCTGACTTTATTTTTTAAAAAATCATATAAATATTTGCTTCCGCGCCCGAATTTTATGATTTCTCAATATATTTTAGCTAAAAGAAAACATTGCAACAAGAAAATTGCTATTTCAAGTGTGTTAGGTATTCTAGAATCCAGCCCATGTAGCTTACAATATACAACTTATTCATCAAAAATAGGAAAAATCTGACTTTTTTTTTTGTAAAAAATCATATAAATATTTGTTTGCGCGCCCGAATTTTATAATTTTTCATCATATTTTATCCGCAGTATAGGTCCAAAAGCATGTTTATGAATGTTTTTACATAAATATCCATTTCAAGAATAGGAAAAATCTGACTTTATTTTTGTAAAAAATCATATAAGTATTTGCTTCCGCGCCCGAATTTTATGATTTTTCATCATATTTTAGGTAAAAGAAAACATTGCAACAAAAAAATTGCTATTTCAAGTGTGGTAGGTATTCTAGAATCCAGGCAATCAAGCTTACAATATACAACGTATTCATCAAAAATAGGTAAAATCTGACTTTATTTTTGTAAAAAATCATATAAATATTTGCTTCTGAGCCCGAATTTTATGAATCCATTTGAAAAATATGTAAAATCTGACTTTATTTTTGTAAAAAATCATATAAATATTGCTTCCGAGCCCGAATTTTATGATTTTTCATCATATTTTAGCTAAAAGAAAACATTGCAACAAGAAAATTGCTATTTAAAGTGTGTTAGGTATTCTAGAATCCAGCCCATGTAGCTTACAATGTACAACGTATTCATCAAAAATAGGTAAATTCTGACTTTTTTTTTGTAAAAAATCATATAAATATTTGTTTGCGCGCCCGAATTTTATAATTTTTCATCATATTTTATCCGCAGTATAGGTCCAAAAGCATGTTTATGAACGTTTTAACAAAAATATCCATTTCAAAAATATGTAAAATCTGACTTTATTTTTGTAAAAAATCATATAAATATTTGCTTCCGCGCCCGAATTTTATGATTTCTCATCATATTTTAGCTAAAAGAAAACACTGCAACCAAGAAAATTGCTATTTCAAGTGTGTTAGGTATTCTAGAATCCAGCCCATGTAGCTTACAATATACAACGTATTCATCAAAAATAGGTAAAATCTGACTTTTTTTTGTAAAAAATCATATAAATATTTGTTTGCGCGCCCGAATATTATAATTTTTCATCATATTTTATCCGCAGTATAGGTCCAAAAGCATGTTTATGAATGTTTTAACATAAATATTCATTTCAAGAATAGGAAAAATCTGACTTTATTTTTGTAAAAAATCATATAAATATTTGCTTCCGCGCCCGAATTTTATGATTTTTTATCATATTTTAGCTAAAAGACAACATTGCAACAAGAAAATTGCTATTTCAAGTGTGGTAGGTATTCTAAAATCCAGCACATGTAGCTTACAATATACAACGTATTCATCAAAAATAAGAAAAATCTGACTTTTTTTTTGTAAAAAATCATATAAATATTTGCTTCCGCGCTCGAATTTTATAATTTTTCATCATATTTTATCCATAGTATAGGTCCAAAATCATGTTTATGAACGTTTTAACAAAAATATCCATTTCAAAAATATGTAAAATCTGACTTTATTTTTTAAAAAATCATATAAATATTTGCTTCCGCGCCCGAATTTTAAGATTTCTCATCATATTTTAGCTAAAAGAAAACATTGCAACAAGAAAATTGCTATTTCAAGTGTGTTAGGTATTCTAGAATCCAGCCCATGTAGCTTACAATATACAACGTATTCATCAAAAATAGGTAAAATCTGACTTTTTTTTTGTAAAAAATCATATAAATATTTGTTTGCGCGCCCGAATTTTATAATTTTTCTTCATATTTTCTCCGCAATATAGGTCCAAAAGCATGTTTATTAATGTTTTCACAAAAATATCCATTTCAAGAATAGGTAAAATCTGACTTTATTTTTGTAAAAAATCATATAAATATTTGCTTCCGCGCCCGAATTTTATGATTTTTCTTCATATTTTAGGTAAAAGAAAACATTGCAACAAAAAAATTGCTATTTCAAGTGTGGTAGGTATTCTAGAATCCAGCCAATGAAGCTTACAATATACAACGTATTCATCAAAAATAGGTAAAATCTGACTTTATTTTTGTAAAAAATTATATAAATATTTGCTTCCGCTCTCGAATTTTATAATTTTTGATCATATTTTATCCATAGTATAGGTCTAAAATCATGTTTATGAACGATTTAACAAAAATATCCATTTCAAAAATATGTAAAATCTGACTTTATTTTTTAAAAAATCATATAAATATTTGCTTCCGAGCCCGAATTTTATAATTTTTCATCATATTTTAGCTAAAAGAAAACATTGCAAGAAGAAAATTGCTATTTCAAGTGTGTTAGGTATTCTAGAATCCAGCCCATGTAGCTTACAATGTACAACGTATTCATCAAAAATAGGTAAATTCTGACTTTTTTTTTGTAAAAAATCATATAAATATTTGTTTGCGCGCCCGAATTTTATAATTTTTTATCATATTTTATCCGCAGTATACGTCCAAAAGCATGTTTATGAATGTTTTAACATAAATATCCATTTCAAGAATAGGAAAAATCTGACTTTATTTTATTATAAATTCATATAAATATTTGCTTCCGCGCCCGAATTGTATGATTTTTCATCATATTTTAGCTAAAAGAAAACATTGCAACAAGAAAATTGCTATTTCAAGTGTGGTAGGTATTCTAGAATCCAGCCTATGTAGCTTACAATATACAACGTATTCATCAAAAATAGGAAAAATCTGACTTTTTTTTGTAAAAAATCATATAAATATTTGTTTGCGCGCCCCAATTTTATAATTTTTCATCATATTTTATCCGCAGTATAGGTCCAAAAGCATGTTTATGAATGTTTTAACAAAAATATCCATTTCAAGAATAGGAAAAATCTGACTTTATTTTTGTAAAAAATCATATAAATATTTGCATCCGCGCCCGAATTTTATGATTTTTCATCATAATTTACGTAAAAGAAAACATTGCAACAAAAAATTGCTATTTCAAGTGTGGTAGGTATTCTAGAATGCATCCAATGAAGCTTACAATATACAACGTATTCATCAAAAATAGTTAAAATCTGACTTTTTTTTTGTAAAAAATTATATAAATATTTGTTTGCGCGCCCGAATTTTATAATTTTTCATTATATTTTATCCGCAGTATAGGTCCAAAAGCATGTTTATGAATGTTTTAACAAAAATATCCATTTCAAGAATAGGAAAAATCTGACTTTATTTTTGTAAAAAATCATATAAATATTTGCTTCCGCGCTCGAATTTTATAATTTTTCATCATATTTTATCCATAGTATAGGTCCAAAATCATGTTTATGAACGTTTTAACAGAAATATCCATTTCAAAAATATGTAAAATCTGACTTTATTTTTTAAAAAATCATATAAATATTTGCTTCCGCGCCCGAATTTGAAGATTTCTCATCATATTTTAGCTAAAAGAAAACATTGCAACAAGAAAATTGCTATTTCAAGTGTGTTAGGTATTCTAGAATCCAGCCCATGTAGCTTACAATATACAACGTATTCATCAAAAATAGGTAAAATCTGACTTTTTTTTTGTAAAAAATCATATAAATATTTGTTTGCGCGCCCGAATTTTATAATTTATCATCATATTTTATCCGCAATATAGGTTTTCATCATAATTTACGTAAAAGAAAACATTGCAACAAAAAAAATTGCTATTTCAAGTGTGTTAGGTATTCTCGAATCCAGCCCATATAGCTTACAATATACAACGTATTCATCAAAAATAGGTAAAATCTGACTTTTTTTTTTGTAAAAAATCATATAAATATTTGTTTGCGCGCCCGAATTTTATAATTTTTCATCATATTTTATCCGCAATATAGGTCCAAAAGCATGTTTATGAATGTTTTAACAAAAATATCCATTTCAAGAATAGGAAAAATCTGACTTTATTGTTGTAAAAAATCATATAAATATTTGCTTCCGCGCCCGAATTTTATGATTTTTTATCATAATTTACGTAAAAGTAAACATTGCAACAAAAAAATTGCTATTTCAAGTGTGGTAGGTATTCTAGAATCCAGCACATGTAGCTTACAATATACAACGTATTCATCAAAAATAGGAAAAATCTGACTTTTTTTTGTAAAAAATCATATAAATATTTGTTTGCGCGCCCGAATTTTATAATTTTTCATCATATTTTATCCGCAGTATAGGTCCAAAAGCATGTTTATGAATGTTTTAACAAAAATATCCATTTCAAGAATAGGAAAAATGTGACTTTATTTTTGTAAAAAATCATATAAATATTTGCTTCCGCGCTCGAATTTTATAATTTTTCATCATATTTTATCCATAGTATAGGTCCAAAATCATGTTTATGAACGTTTTAACAAAAATATCCATTTCAAAAATATGTAAAATCTGACTTTATTTTTTAAAAAATCATATAAATATTTGCTTCCGCGCCCGAATTTTATGATTTCTCATCATATATTAGCTAAAAGAAAACATTGCAACAAGAAAATTGCTATTTCAAGTGTGTTAGGTATTCTAGAATCCAGCCCATGTAGCTTACAATATAAAACGTATTCATCAAAAATAGGTAAAATCTGACTTTTATTTTGTAAAAAATCATATAAATATTTGTTTGCGCGCCCGAATTTTATAATTTTTCATCATATTTTATCCGCAATATAGGTCCAAAAGCATGTTTATGAATGTTTTAACATAAATATCCATTTCAAGAATAGGAAAAATCTGACTTTATTTTTGTAGAAAATCATATAAATATTTGCTTCCGCGCCCGAATTGTATGATTTTTCATCATATTTTAGCTAAAAGAAAACATTGCAACAAGAAAATTGCTATTTCAAGTGTGGTAGGTATTCTAGAATCCAGCCCATGTAGCTTACAATATACAACGTATTAGTTATGTAACTACAAAATATGTCATACTACGCTTTATAAACACGTCTAGCCAGAAATCTTAGACCTTATGAGTAATCCCTGCAGAACTGTATATATACTTTAATTAAATAATAAACATTCATTCTCATTCTTGTAATCAAACTGTACACTTCGTTGTTAATAAATAAATATTTTTAAAAAAGGAAAGTCAAACTGATTTTTCATTACTGGCGCAGTCGGTAGGATAGCGAAACAAATTTATTATCGGAATACTGTGCAAAAGTATCAATCCGTTGAAGTAGTATTTTGTTCGTTTTTAAACGTTAATTCGCTATTCGAATCAAAGAAGTTACCCAGAGCCTGCAACGCGAGTGCCCGTATCTTTCTTTCATCAAAAAGTGCAGTAGAGTGTGAATCCGGTGCAGAGTGCCACCAAGTGTAGAGCCAGCATCGTCAACCCCCGTCAACCCCAGTTGCAGAGAGCCACCAAGCGTAGTGCCAGCAGCCAACCCCTGTCCAACCCCGTTGCAGAGAGCCACCAAGCGTAGTGCCAGCAGCCAACCCCTTCCAGACCCAGTGCCCGTATACCGAGAGCCTGTCTGTTCCACATACTACAACCCCTAACACGCCCATGAAAAGTGCAGTGTTCAGTGTGTGCATAATTTTATTGTAAGTAAAATTTCAATAAGTATTCTATTAAAAATCTAAAGTATAATGGCTGACAGAATAAGTCAAATTAATTTTGCTCTAAGTGCTGTTCCACATTACGATGGAAACATCGAATATCTGTCATGTTTCATAGCAGCAGTAGATGTCGCTCAAGATGCAATAGGTTTATTGCAACCACCCCTAAATGATTTCGAAACGGCTTGTGCGTTTCAAATAATTAAGAGCCGATTAATAAACGAAGCTCAAAATACAATTAAATATAATAATATAGATACTTGGAATGAACTTAAGATTCAGTTAGCATCAAATTTTGATGATAGAGAAACATCATTAACATTATTATGTAAAATTTTAGATAAACAAATAAGTAAAAATCCTCTTGATCAATTTAAATATATTCAATCAAACTTTAATAAATGTAAATCGAAAATTCTGTTACAAAACGGAACTAATGAAGAAAAACAATATTTGGTTAATTACTTAGAAAAATTAGTAATAAGAAAATTCATCACAAATTTAAGTGATCCCTATCGCAATAATCTCGCGACAAGGAATCCTAATACACTCTTAGAAGTAAGACAACTTTTATTTAACGATTTTGAATATCTCGGAAATTCTTACAATAGATTTCCAAACAAAGTAACAAATAATCAATCAATGAAATTTCCAAATAAACCACCTCAACAAATTTCACAACCCTACATTACAAAACAACCTCAATTCCCAACTGGTCCTATTAATTTTAATAATAATAGACCTAATAAACCATTTGCACAAAGGCAGCAAATTAAAAATGCTCAAACAACCAATGCCTCTCAACCTACTCCTATGTCAGTGCAAACTCGACAAACATTTCAACCCCGAAATCAACAAAGTTATTTCCATCCACAGACTCATTCCTCACCAAAATATCATGTTGAAGAATTATTCAACACTGAGGAAATAAATCATGACGAAACTAATATACAAAATATGAATAACGACGAATCCTCTGATTTTGAGTACAAACAAACTTACGAATCCACCGAAGACAATGACTCTTTTTTAGATTTAACCAGCCTCAATATGATGGAGAACTCTTAAATATAAATTGCAATTCTAAATTACCATTTTTAAACGTTAAAGACTATATTATGTTACTAGACACCGGTTCATCAATAAATTTAATTAATAAAGATTTTGTTAAAAATAATCCCGGTCGCTTTAAAATTTATAACGAACAATTTAGTTTTACAACAGCTTTAGGAAAAACATCTGGAAACGAATTCATTATTTTAAATATAGAAAATCAAAAAATTAAATGCTTCCTATTTAACTTTCACAAAAATTTTAATGTATTATTAGGATTACCAGCATTGTTACAATTAAAAATAAACCTAAATTTTGAAAATAACAACGTTAAAATTAATAATAAAAAATTTTAATTACAATACTTTAAAACCGAAAATAATATAAATCACACCGAAATTGAAGAAATAAAAATTCGCGCAGAACACTTAAACAAAGAAAAAAAAAGAGAAATTTTTAAAGTAATAAATGAATTTAACGAATTATTCCCGCGTGAAAATCAAGTTCTAACACATACAAGTGCAATAAAACACGAAATACGAACAACAAACGAAGTCCCAGTTCATTCAAAATCTTACAGATATCCTGAATGTTATAAAAAAGAAATTGACTCCCAAATTGATAAATTATTAGAAGACAAAATTATCCGCGAAAGTTATTCACCATGGAGCTCACCCATTTGGATGGTTCCAAAAAAATTAGACGCCTCTGGAAAACGCAAATTTCGAATGGTTATCGATTATAGAAAATTAAATTCAAAAACAATAGACGACAAATTTCCCATACCAAATATTACAGACGTTTTAGACAAACTAGGACGCAATATGTACTATACGACATTAGACCTTACTTCCGGTTTTCATCAGATCCAAATGCACGAAAACTCAATACAGAAAACAGCTTTTTGGTTTGAAGAACGCCCCCGCAACATTTCAACGTCTTATGAACTTTGTTCTAAAAGACTACATAAATAAAATATGTCTCGTTTACCTAGATGATATTATTGTACTAGGTACTAGTTTACAAGAGCATATGGAAAACATCAAAAAAGTCTTTGAAAGACTACACGAACACAATTTAAAGATTCAGCTTGATAAGTCTGAATTCTTGCAGAAAGAAGTTGCTTACCTCGGACATATTGTGTCGAGAGAAGGCGTAAAACCTAACCCCTCAAAAATTCAAGCCGTAAAAGAATATCCAATTCCAAAGACCCCCAAAGAAATTAAATCATATTTAGGATTATTAGGATACTACAGAAAATTTATTCCAAATTTTGCAAAGCTTACTAAACCCATGACAAAATGTTTAAAGAAAGGTAGTAAAATTGATATAGAAAATTTGGAGTATAAAAATTGTTTTGAAGAAAGTAAAAATTTATTAATAAATGCCCCAATACTACAATATTCAAATTTTAATGAGAAATTTATTTTAACTACGGACGCTAGCGATTATGCTATAGGAGCCGTATTGAGTCAAAATTTAACTGGTAAAGATTTGCCAATTGCATATGCTTCCAGAACCCTTAACGAACACGAAATTCATTATAGTACCACAGAAAAAGAACTTTTAGCTATAGTATGGGCTACTAAATATTTCAGACCTTATCTTTACGGTAACAAATTCAAAATTTTCACAGACCATCAACCATTAGAATGGCTAATGAATGTAAAAGACCCGAATTCAAAACTCATGCGTTACAAAATAAAATTAGACGAATATAACTATGAAATAGGATTCAAAAAAGGTACTCTTAACAGCAATGCAGATGCCTTATCCCGAATTAGACAAAAATTTGAAATTAAAGAGACAACTAAAGACATTTTCGATAATTATCACAACTTAGTACATTGCATATCTGCAGATAAAAAATTTGGTATAGGATTTGCAAAACAAATAGAATCAAAATTTAAATGTAAAGAATATTTTAAAAATCAAAATAAAACAAAAGGCAATATATTAATACAACCCATTTATAATAGGCATAAATTATTTAATTTAATAACTAAAGAACATTTTTACGATAAACCGACAATAGATACGATTAAAAATAGTTTAACCAAATTAAAAAAATATTGTATTCAAAACGAAATATACGAACTTCACATGCCGAAAATTTGCAGCGGACATGATAGAGTAAATTTTGAAATAATAAAAGATTTAATAATCCAAATTTTTAAAGAAACACATATTCAAATTATAATTCACAAATTATTAGACGAAGTAAATGTTAATGACAATGACAGTACTACACCCCAAATCAGTGAAACTGACTCAGCGACATGCCACTCCGATGACGAAAATATCGTAAACGGTATAACATACAAAGACACCGCTATAAACATAGGAAAAAACCAATAATTATTTCGACACATAATTTACCTACACAAGTTAAATTGCAAAAATTATTTAAAAATTCTAAACAAAAATTAATAATAAAATTAAATAATAAAAATTTAGATAAAGAAATAATAACATTTATAAAAGAATATTTCGTTCCGAAAGTTAAATATTATTGTTTAATGGAATACGAATTACATTTCAAAATAAACGATATACTTAAAAATTATTTCACTCATGACTCTTATAAATTAATTAAATGTGAATCTCTACTACAAGACATAGAAAAAGATGACGAACAATTAGAAATTTTATTAAATTATCATCAAGGAAAAACAAATCATAGAGGTATACTAGAATCTTACCATAAATTAAAACAAAAATATTACTGGCCAAATTTATATTTGAGTATTCAAAAATATATTAATAATTGCGATATATGTCAAATTATAAATATGAAAGAACCCCTTTTCAAATCAACGACAACCTAACAAAAACTCCTACAAAACCCTTTCAAATAATTAATATAGACACCCTAACACTAGAACAGGAAAAGTACTTGACAATAATTGACCAATTTTCCAAATTTGCACAAGTTTATCATTTGAAAAATCTAAATGCTATTACCATAGTAACAGAGTTACTAAATTTCTTTAATACATATAAAATACCAGACGAAATTATTCACGACAATGGTACTGAGTTTAACAATAACTTAGTAAGAGACTTATTAAAAATGTACAATATCAAGAACCATATGACTTGTATAGCTAATCCGAAAAGTAATGGACCCATAGAAAGATTCCATTCAACCCTTATCGAACATTTACGAATAATTAATCAAAGAAACGGATTTAAAAACATTAATAATCAAGAAAAAATTAAATTTGCATTAATTGGTTATAATAATTCAATAAATTCCATAACTAAAATATCCCCTTCCGAAATATTGTTTGGTAAAGATAACGATAATAAAAATATATTTAAAACTAATATTGCATCAGAAGATTGTATAGCTGAGTACAAAAACAAAATACAAGTAATTGAAAACCAAGTCAGACATAACATACAAGCAGAGAAAAATAAGCGATTGTCATTACAAACTAAAAACAACAATAACAAACCTGATAAGTTACCACAACAAATTCTTATCAAAGAAGGCAAACGAAGAATTCAAAAGATTAAAAAACCATTATTTAAAATACACGAAATTAAAAATTATAAACCTAAACTCGGTGTAATAAAAACCAATAATAATAAGAGATTTAAAATTGATAAAATAAAGAAACCGCGTTTGTAAGTTACAGATGCACAATAACTATTGGACAAGAAGATCTCGAAGAGATAAATGAAAATCCCGGCATAAACATTTTAGAATTAGGACATGTATATACGCATATTAACTCACGCTATAATTATTATAAATATGATCTTAGTAGTATTATAAATGAATATTATAAAATTAATAACTATAAAAATGAATTAGATATTAAAATATATAATCACACTACTAACATAAAAAATAATCGTTTTAAACGTGAATTTGAAACATATACTAACATTTTACAGTTTAATTTAAACCGTTTAGATAATAAAATCAAAAACATTTCTAACAAGAAACGTGTAAAAAGAGGATTAATTAATGGTCTTGGAAATATAATTAAAACTATCACTGGAAATTTAGATGCTAACGATGGCCAAAAATACGAGGAATTATTCTCAAAAATTGAGAAAAATCAAGACATACTTCAAACTCAAAATTTAGAGAATATTAAAATGAATAAAGAAATGATCAATAAATTTAATTTGCAAATTAGAAATTTACAACATAATGAAGAAGTATTGAAATCTAGAATAATCCAAAGTGAAGAAATTCTTAATAAAACTATCGATTGGAATAATATATTATTAATAAAAGATATATTTACGCAACCAATTATTTTAACAATAAATTTAATCGAAATTATATCGGAAATAGAAACAAGCCTTACTTTTGTAATATAAATAAACTACATTCTTTCATTATAAATTATTGCAGAAATAACTGACATAAACTTTTGGGAAATATCAGCACTTATAACAAGCCATTGTAAATTGGAAAACAACATAATAGAATATTTGTTGGAAATACCCATATACATAAACAATTCCAATAGACTTTTTCAAATAACACCCATACCAATATATAAAAATAAATCAATGTATATGTTAGATTTAAGCTAAGAATTAATTATGAAAAATAAAGATAACATAGTTTTAATGAACAAATGTATTCAAATAAAAAATAATTATTATTGTAAGACAGATTATTTAGAAGTAGATATATGTTTAAGTAATATTATTAACCTACAAAATAACGATAATTGTAGATACCACCAAATTGACGAAACTTTTGTTATAACTAAAATAGAAAATTCAAACATTATAATAATAGCCAGTACAGTTAACCAAAATTTAAAAATAAAGTGTAAAGATTTTAAAAAACAGAAACAAATTGTTGGTATATACAAATTTAAAACTAATAATAATTGTATAATAAATGATTATAATTTGGAAAATTATGTAACAAATAGTAAAGAAATAATTTTCGAGAACTACAATTTTAATATCAAAAACGAACATTTAACTAATAGAACTATAAAATTAAAACAAATTGATACTCAAAACATAATTGTAAATGAAATCCCTAAAATTCAGAAATTGAAATTGGAACAGGAAAATTATCACTATATTATAAATTCTATAATATTAACCATTATTGTTATAATAATAGCAATAATTATACTTGTAAAATATAAAATTAAGAAAAGAGAACCTGTAAAGCAATCAACATTAGAATTAACGGAAATTCCGAAAAAAAGAAATAAAGCTCTGTTTTAGAAGGGAGGAGTAATTTAACTACAAAATATGTCATACTACGCTTTATAAACATGTCTAGCCAGAAATCTTAGACCTTATAAGTAATCCCTGCAGAACTGTATATATACTGTAATTAAATAATAAACATTCATTCTCATTCTTGTAATCAAACTGTACACTTCGTTGTTAATAAATAAATATTTTTAAAAAAGGAAAGTCAAACTGATTTTTCATTTTTTATTCATCAAAAATAGGTAAAATCTTACTTTTTTTTGTAAAAAATCATATAAATATTTGTTTGCGCACCCGAATTATATAATTTTTTATCATATTTTATCCGCAGTATAGGTCCGAAAGCATGTTTATGAATGTTTTAACATAAATATCCATTTCAAGAATAGGAAAAATCTGACTTTATTTTTGTAGAAAATCATATAAATATTTGCTTCCGCGCCCGAATTGTATGATTTTTCATCATATTTTAGCTAAAAGAAAACATTGCAACAAGAAAATTGCTATTTCAAGTGTGGTAGGTATTCTAGAATCCAGCCCATGTAGCTTACAATATACAACGTATTCATCAAAAATAGGAAAAATCTGACTTTTTTTTTGTAAAAAATCATATAAATATTTGTTTGCGCGCCCGAATTTTATAATTTTTCATCATATTTTATCCGCAGTATAGGTCCAAAAGCATGTTTATGAATGTTTTAACAAAAATATCCATTTCAAGAATAGGAAAAAATCTGACTTTATTTTTGTAAAAAATCATATAAATATTTGCTTCTGCGCTCGAATTTTACAATTTTTTTATTATATTTTATCCATAGTATAGGTTCAAAATCATGTTTATGAACGTTTTAACAAAAATATCCATTTCAAAAATATGTAAAATCTGACTTTATTTTTTAAAAAATCATATAAATATTTGCTTCCGCGCCCGAATTTTATGATTTCTCATCATATTTTAGCTAAAAGAAAACATTGCAACAGGAAAATTGCTATTTCAAGTGTGGTAGGTATTCTAGAATCCAGCCAATGAAGCTTACAATATACAACGTATTCATCAAAAATAGGTAAAATCTGACCTAATTTTTGTAAAAAATTATATAGATATTTGCTTCCGCGCTCGAATTTTATAATTTTTCATCATATTTTATCCATAGTATAGGTCCAAAATCATGTTTATGAACGTTTTAACAAAAATATCCATTTCAAAAATATGTAAAATCTGACTTTATTTTTGTAAAAAATCATATAAATATTTTCTTCCGAGCCCGAATTTTATGATTTTTCATCATATTTTAGCTAAAAGGAAACATTGCAACAAGAAAATTGCTATTTCAAGTGTGTTAGGTATTCTAGAATCCAGCCCATGTAGCTTACAATATACAACGTATTCATCAAAAATAGGTAAAATCTGACTTTTATTTTGTAAAAAATCATATAAATATTTGTTTGCGCGCCCAAATTTTATAATTTTTCATCATATTTTATCCGCAGTATAGGTCCACAAGCATGTTTATGAATGTTGTAACATAAATATCCATTTCAAGAATAGGAAAAATCTGACTTTATTTTTGTAAAAAATCATATAAATATTTGCTTCCGCGCCCGAATTTTATGATTTTTCATCATATTTTAGCTAAAAGAAAACATTGCAACAAGAAAATTGCTATTTAAAGTGTGGTAGGTATTCTAGAATCCAGCCCATGTAGCTTACAATATACAACGTATTCATCAAAAATAGGTAAAATCTGACTTTTTTTTGTAAAAAATCATATAAATATTTGTTTGCGCGCCCGAATTTTATAATTTTTCACCATATTTTATCCGCAGTATAGGGCCAAAAGCATGTTTTTGAATGTTTTAACAAAAATATCCATTTCAAGAATAGGGGAAAAATCTGACTATTTTTGTAAAAAATCATATAAATATTTGCTTCCGCGCCCGAATTTTATGATTTTTCATCATAATTTACGTAAAAGAAAACATTGCAACAAAAAAATTGCTATTTCAAGTGTGCTAGGTATTCTAGAATCTAGCCCATGTAGCTTACAATATACAACGTATTCATCAAAAATAGTTAAAATCTGACTTTTTTTTTGTAAAAAATCATATAAATATTTGTTTGCGCGCCCGAATTATATAATTTTTTATCATATTTTATCCGCAGTATAGGTCCGAAAACATGTTTATGAATGTTTTAATATAAATATCCATTTTAAGAATAGGAAAAATCTGACTTTATTTTTGTAGAAAATCATATAAATATTTGCTTCCGCGCCCGAATTGTATGATTTTTCATCATATTTTAGCTAAAAGAAAACATTGCAACAAGAAAATTGCTATTTCAAGTGTGGTAGGTATTCTAGAATCCAGCCCATGTAGCTTACAATATACAACGTATTCATCAAAAATAGGAAAAATCTGACTTTTTTTTTGTAAAAAATCATATAAATATTTGTTTGCGCGCCCGAATTTTATAAATTTTCATCATATTTTATCCGCAGTATAGGTCCAAAAGCATGTTTATGAATGTTTTAACAAAAATATCTATTTCAAGAATAGGAAAAATCTGACTTTATTTTTGTAAAAAATCATATAAATATTTGCTTCCGCGCTCGAATTTTACAATTTTTTTATCATATTTTATCCATAGTATAGGTTCAAAATCATGTTTATGAACGTTTTAACAAAAATATCCATTTCAAAAATATGTAAAATCTGACTTTATTTTTTAAAAAATCATATAAATATTTGCTTCCGCGCCCGAATTTTATGATTTCTCATCATATTTTAGCTAAAAGAAAACATTGCAACAAGAAAATTGCTATTTCAAGTGTGGTAGGTATTCTAGAATCCAGCCAATGAAGCTTACAATATACAACGTATTCATCAAAAATAGGTAAAATCTGACCTAATTTTTGTAAAAAATCATATAAATATTTGCTTCCGCGCTCGAATTTTATAATTTTTCATCATATTTTATCCATAGTATAGGTCCAAAATCATGTTTATGAACGTTTTAACAAAAATATCCATTTCAAAAATATGTAAAATCTGACTTTATTTTTGTAAAAAATCATATAAATATTTTCTTCCGAGCCCGAATTTTATGATTTTTCATCATATTTTAGCTAAAAGGAAACATTGCAACAAGAAAATTGCTATTTCAAGTGTGTTAGGTATTCTAGAATCCAGCCCATGTAGCTTACAATATACAAGGTATTCATCAAAAATAGGTAAAATCTGACTTTTATTTTGTAAAAAATCATATAAATATTTGTTTGCGCGCCCGAATTTTATAATTTTTCATCATATTTTATCCGCAGTATAGGTCCACAAGCATGTTTATGAATGTTGTAACATAAATATCCATTTCAAGAATAGGAAAAATCTGACTTTATTTTTGTAAAAAATCATATAAATATTTGCTTCCGCGCCCGAATTTTATGATTTTTCATCATATTTTAGCTAAAAGAAAACATTGCAACAAGAAAATTGCTATTTCAAGTGTGGTAGATATTCTAGAATCCAGCCCATGTAGCTTACAATATACAACGTATTCATCAAAAATAGGTAAAATCTGACTTTTTTTTGTAAAAAATCATATAAATATTTGTTTGCGCGCCCGAATTTTATAATTTTTCACCATATTTTATCCGCAGTATAGGGCCAAAAGCATGTTTTTGAATGTTTTAACAAAAATGTCCATTTCAAGAATAGGAAAAATCTGACTTTATTTTTGTAAAAAATCATATAAATATTTGCTTCCGCGCCCGAATTTTATGATTTTTCATCATAATTTACGTAAAAGAAAACATTGCAACAAAAAAATTGCTATTTCAAGTGCGCTAGGTATTCTAGAATCTAGCCCATGTAGCTTACAATATACAACGTATTCATCAAAAATAGGAAAAATCTGACTTTTTTTTTGTAAAAAATCATATAAATATTTGTTTGCGCGCCCGAATTTTATAAATTTTCATCATATTTTATCCGCAGTATAGGTCCAAAAGCATGTTTATGAATGTTTTAACAAAAATATCTATTTCAAGAATAGGAAAAATCTGACTTTATTTTTGTAAAAAATCATATAAATATTTGCTTCCGCGCTCGAATTTTACAATTTTTTTATCATATTTTATCCATAGTATAGGTTCAAAATCATGTTTATGAACGTTTTAACAAAAATATCCATTTCAAAAATATGTAAAATCTGACTTTATTTTTTAAAAAATCATATAAATATTTGCTTCCGCGCCCGAATTTTATGATTTCTCATCATATTTTAGCTAAAAGAAAACATTGCAACAAGAAAATTGCTATTTCAAGTGTGGTAGGTATTCTAGAATCCAGCCAATGAAGCTTACAATATACAACGTATTCATCAAAAATAGGTAAAATCTGACCTAATTTTTGTAAAAAATCATATAAATATTTGCTTCCGCGCTCGAATTTTATAATTTTTCATCATATTTTATCCATAGTATAGGTCCAAAATCATGTTTATGAACGTTTTAACAAAAATATCCATTTCAAAAATATGTAAAATCTGACTTTATTTTTGTAAAAAATCATATAAATATTTTCTTCCGAGCCCGAATTTTATGATTTTTCATCATATTTTAGCTAAAAGGAAACATTGCAACAAGAAAATTGCTATTTCAAGTGTGTTAGGTATTCTAGAATCCAGCCCATGTAGCTTACAATATACAAGGTATTCATCAAAAATAGGTAAAATCTGACTTTTATTTTGTAAAAAATCATATAAATATTTGTTTGCGCGCCCGAATTTTATAATTTTTCATCATATTTTATCCGCAGTATAGGTCCACAAGCATGTTTATGAATGTTGTAACATAAATATCCATTTCAAGAATAGGAAAAATCTGACTTTATTTTTGTAAAAAATCATATAAATATTTGCTTCCGCGCCCGAATTTTATGATTTTTCATCATATTTTAGCTAAAAGAAAACATTGCAACAAGAAAATTGCTATTTCAAGTGTGGTAGATATTCTAGAATCCAGCCCATGTAGCTTACAATATACAACGTATTCATCAAAAATAGGTAAAATCTGACTTTTTTTTGTAAAAAATCATATAAATATTTGTTTGCGCGCCCGAATTTTATAATTTTTCACCATATTTTATCCGCAGTATAGGGCCAAAAGCATGTTTTTGAATGTTTTAACAAAAATGTCCATTTCAAGAATAGGAAAAATCTGACTTTATTTTTGTAAAAAATCATATAAATATTTGCTTCCGCGCCCGAATTTTATGATTTTTCATCATAATTTACGTAAAAGAAAACATTGCAACAAAAAAATTGCTATTTCAAGTGTGCTAGGTATTCTAGAATCTAGCCCATATAGCTTACAATATACAACGTATTCATCAAAAATAGGTAAAATTTGACTTTTTTTTTGTAAAAAATCATATAAATATTTGTTTGCGCGCCCGAATTTTATAATTTTTCATCATGTTTTATCCGCAATATAGGTCCAAAAGCATGTTTATAAATGTTTTAACATAAATTTCCATTTCAAGAATAGGAAAAATCTGACTTTATTTTTGTAAAAAATCATATAAATATTTGCTTCCGCGCCCGAATTTTATGATTTTTCATAATATTTTAGCTAAAGGAAAACATTGCAACAAGAAAATTGCTATTTCAAGTGTGGTAGGTATTCTAGAATCCAGCCCATGTAGCTTACAATATACAACGTATTCATCAAAAATAGGAAAAATCTGACTTTTTTTTGTAAAAAATCATATAAATATTTGTTTGCGCGCCCGAATTTTATAATTTTTCATCATATTTTATCCGCAGTATAGGTCCAAAAGCATGTTTATGAATGTTTTAACAAAAATATCCATTTCAAGAATAGGAAAAATCTGACTATTTTTGTAAAAAATCATATAAATATTTGCTTCCGCGCCCGAATTTTATGATTTTTCATCATAATTTACGTAAAAGAAAACATTGCAACAAAAAAATTGCTATTTCAAGTGTGGTACGTATTCTAGAATCCAGCCAATGAAGCTTACAATATAGAACGTATTCATCAAAAATAGTTAAAATCTGACTTTTTTTTTGTAAAAAATCTTATAAATATTTGTTTGCGCGCCCGAATTTTATAATTTTTTATCATATTTTATCAGCAGTATAGGTCCAAAAGCATGATTATTAACGTTTTAACAAAAATATCCATTTCAAAAATATGTAAAATCTGACTTTATTTTTGTAAAAAATCATATAAATATTTGCTTCCGCGCCCGAATTTTATGATATTTTATCATATTTTAGGTAAAAGAAAACATTGCAACAAGAAAATTGCTATTTTAAGTGTGGTAGGTATTCTAGAATCCAGCCCATGTAGCTTACAATATACAACGTATTCATCAAAAATAGGTAAAATCTGACTTTTTTTTGTAAAAAATCATATAAATATTTGTTTGCGCGCCCGAATTTTATAATTTTTCAAATAAATTGTTGTACTTGGGCTCATGTGTTCCATTTATTTAAATTTGAACATATAAATTGGACGTTTCGGATTGACATTAATCCATCATCAGCTATAAATAAGATTACAATGTTTGTTACAATATATGAAAGTAAATAACAAATAAATACACTCACCAAATGACATATGTTTTAACATTAAATTAATGTGTGTAGTTTAAATAACATGTTGATTGTAGATAAAAAACTCTATGTTATTAAAGCAACGAAGAAAATTAAGTCTGAAACTACATTATTACAAATTACAAAAAATAATAATACCATATCCTACGAAGGATAGGTACGAACTAACTGAATTGAACTAGTTTGAAAAATATGTAAAGAAAGAAAGAAGGGGAAACAACAAAAAGAAGATACAGGCATGTCACGTACTAAGCAGAAAGTTGGCGGCGGCAAATTTAAAATTAAAATTATTTTTATTTTAGTAATGGCAATAACTGTTTAAGATGCTGGATATTATTATTAAAATCTGTATGGTTATTGATATTATTTTCTTTATCCATGTTGATATAAATAGTTTCATAAAGAAGTCTGTGATATCGGTAAGGTACAATATCTAAAATTTTAAATTCTTTAAATTTGAATTTATGACCTGTAACTATAGAATGTTTGCAAAGAGCACTATGATGCTCATTTAGTCTAAGGCAATGGAAGTTATGCTGATAGATGCGTTTTTGCATAGGTTGAGATGTTTCTCCTACATATTTTTTGTTACAAGAACCGCATTCAATTTGGTAAACGACATTTTTGATACTACCAACGTCTTTTTTATCTTTAAGTTGATTAAATAAATTAAAAGTAGTAACATTACAATTATTGGATATTTTAATATTAGAGTGAGTAAATAATTTGTGTAGAATGGAATTAAGTTCATGGTCAAACGGAATTTTAGTAAAAATCTTATTAGGTTCTTGTATCCCTTCATCCTCAACAACTGCAATTGTATGTTGGTGTAAAATTTTGTGATATCTTTTGTTTAAATGTTTTAAAATGAAATTTTCAGGATAGCCATTTTTTAAAAGTGTATTATATATGAAATGCAAATTTAAATGGTGATATTGTTCATGTGAAAGTTTAATTGCTCTATCAACTAGAGAATTTATAACACTTATTTTGTACTGTAAATTAGTGAAAGAGAAAAAACTGGAAAATGAGATTCTCACTATTAACGAATATAATATTTTGTACTATAAAAGATACGTGGACGATTGTATTGTTATAGCCCCGTCTATCTTCATTGATAACATTCTTTCTAAATTTAATTATTTTCACCCAAAACTTAAATTTACAATCGAATATTCTGTCAACAATAGTATTAATTTTCTGGATACAACTTTATTAATATTTAACAACCGAATTATCACTAATTGGTACCGCAAGCCCACAGCTTCAGGCCGATATTTACATTTTTTCTCTTTCACTAATTTACAGTACAAAATAAGTGTTATAAATTCTCTAGTTGATAGAGCAATTAAACTTTCACATGAACAATATCACCATTTAAATTTGCATTTCATATATAATACACTTTTAAAAAATGGCTATCCTGAAAATTTCATTTTAAAACATTTAAACAAAAGATATCACAAAATTTTACACCAACATACAATTGCAGTTGTTGAGGATGAAGGGATACAAGAACCTAATAAGATTTTTACTAAAATTCCGTTTGACCATGAACTTAATTCCATTCTACACAAATTATTTACTCACTCTAATATTAAAATATCCAATAATTGTAATGTTACTACTTTTAATTTATTTAATCAACTTAAAGATAAAAAAGACGTTGGTAGTATCAAAAATGTCGTTTACCAAATTGAATGCGGTTCTTGTAACAAAAAATATGTAGGAGAAACATCTCAACCTATGCAAAAACGCATCTATCAGCATAACTTCCATTGCCTTAGACTAAATGAGCATCATAGTGCTCTTTGCAAACATTCTATAGTTACAGGTCATAAATTCAAATTTAAAGAATTTAAAATTTTAGATATTGTACCTTACCGATATCACAGACTTCTTTATGAAACTATTTATATCAACATGGATAAAGAAAATAATATCAACAACCATACAGATTTTAATAATAATATCCAGCATCTTAAACAGTTATTGCCATTACTAAAATAAAAATAATTTTAATTTTAAATTTGCCGCCGCCAACTTTCTGCTTAGTACGTGACATGCCTGTATCTTCTTTTTGTTGTTTCCCCTTCTTTCTTTCTTTACATATTTTTCAAACTAGTTCAATTCAGTTAGTTCGTACCTATCCTTCGTAGGATATGGTATTATTATTTTTTGTAATTTGTAATAATGTAGTTTCAGACTTAATTTTCTTCGTTGCTTTAATAACATAGAGTTTTTTATCTACAATCAACATGTTATTTAAACTACACACATTAATTTAATGTTAAAACATATGTCATTTGGTGAGTGTATTTATTTGTTATTTACTTTCATATATTGTAACAAACATTGTAATCTTATTTATAGCTGATGATGGATTAATGTCAATCCGAAACGTCCAATTTATATGTTCAAATTTAAATAAATGGAACACATGAGCCCAAGTACAACAATTTATTTAACAAATTACAAGTTCCCTACATTCTTTCCATTCCTTTATAATTTTTCATCATATTTTATCCGCAGTATAGGTCCAAAAGCATGTTTATGAACGTTTTAACAAAAATATCCATTTCAACTCTGAATAGCGCGTGACTTTATTTTTGTAAAAAATCATATAAATATTTGCTTCCGCGCCCGAATTTTATAATTTCTCATCATATTTTATCTAAAAGAAAACATTGCAACAAGAAAATTGCTATTTCAAGTGTGGTAGGTATTCTAGAATCCAGCCCATGTAGCTTAGAATATACAACGTATTCATCAAAAATAAAAAAATCTGACTTTTTTTTTGTAAAAAATCATATAAATATTTGTTTGCGCGCCCGAATTTTATAATTTTTCATCATTTTTTATCCGCAGTATACGTCCAAAAGCATGTTTATGAATGTTTTAACAAAAATAGCCATTTCAAGAATAGGAAAAATCTGACTTTATTTTTGTAAAAAATTATATAAATATTTGCTTCCGCGCCCGAATTTTATGATTTTTCATCATAATTTACGTAAAAGAAAACATTGCAACAAAAAAATTGCTATTTCAAGTGTGTTAGGTATTCTAGAATCCAGCCCATATAGCTTACAATATACAACGTATTCATCAAAAATAGGTAAAATCTGACTTTTTTTTTGTAAAAAATCATATAAATATTTGTTTGCGCGCCCGAATTTTATAATTTTTCATCATATTTTATCCGCAATATAGGTCCAAAAGCATGTTTATGAATGTTTTAACAAAAATATCCATTTCAAGAATAGGAAAAATCTGACTTTATTTTTGTAAAAAATCATATAAATATTTGCTTCCGCGCCCGAATTTTATGATTTTTTATCATAATTTACGTAAAAGAAAACATTGCAACAAAAAAATTGCTATTTCAAGTGAGGTAGGTATTCTAGAATCCAGCCAATGAAGCTTACAATATACAACATATTCATCAAAAATAGGTAAAATCTGACTTTATTTTTGTAAAAAATTATATAAATATTTGCTTCTGCGCTCGAATTTTATAATTTTTCATCATATTTTATCCGTAGTATAGGTCCAAAAGCATGTTTATGAACGTTTTAACAAAAATATCCATTTCAAAAATATGTAAAATCTGACTTTATTTTTGTAAAAAATCATATAAATATTTGCTTCCGCGCCCGAATTTTATGATTTCTCATCATATTTTAGCTAAAAGAAAACATTGCAACAAGAAAATTGCTATTTCAAGGGTGTTAGGTATTCTAGAATCCAGCCCATGTAGCTTACAATATACAACGTATTCATCAAAAATAGGTAAAATCTGACTTTTTTTTGTAAAAAATCATATAAATATTTGTTTGCGCGCCCGAATTTTATAATTTTTCATCATATTTTATCCGCAGTATAGGTCCAAAAACATGTTTATGAATGTTTTAACATAAATATCCATTTCAAGAATAGGAAAAAATCTGACTTTATTTTTGTAAAAAATCATATAAATATTTGCTTCTGCGCCCGAATTTTATGATTTGTCATCATATTTTAGCTAAAAGAAAACATTGCAACAAGAAAATTGCTATTTCAAGTGTGGTAGGTATTCTAGAATCCAGCCCATGTAGCTTACAATATACAACGTATTCATCAAAACTAGGAAAAATCTGACTTTTTTTCTTTAGAAATCATATAAATATTTGTTTGCGCGCCCGAATTTTATAATTTTTCAACATATTTTATCCGCAGTATAGGTCCAAAAGAATGTTTTTAAATGTTTTAACAAAAATATCCATATCAAGAATAGGAAAAATCTGACTTTATTTTTGTAAAAAATCATATAAATATTTGCTTCCGCGCCCGAATTTTATGATTTTACATCATAATTTACGTAAAAGAAAACATTGCAACAAAAAAATTGCTATTTCAAGTGTGGTAGGTATTCTAGAATCCAGCCAATGAAGCTTACAATATACAACGTATTCATCAAAAATAGTTAAAATCTGACTTTTTTTTTGTAAAAAATCATATAAATATTTGTTTGCGCGCCCGAATTTTATAATTTTTCATCATATTTTATCCGCAATATAGGTCCAAAAGCATGTTTATGAATGTTTTTACAAAAATATCCATTTCAAGAATAGGAAAAATCTGACTTTATTTTTGTAAAAATCATATAAATATTTGCTTCCGCGCCCGAATTTTATGATTTTTCATCATATTTTAGGTAAAAGAAAACATTGCAACAAGAAAATTGCTATTTCAAGTGTGTTAGGTATTCTAGAATCCAGCCAATGAAGCTTACAATATACAACGTATTCATCAAAAATAGGTAAAATCTGACTTTATTTTTGTAAAAAATTATATAAATATTTGCTTCCGCGCTCGAATTTTATAATTTTTCATCATATTTTATACATAGTATAGGTCCAAAATCATGTTTATGAACGTTTTAACAAAAATATCTATTTCAAAAATATGTAAAATCTGACTTTATTTTTTAAAAAATCATATAAATATTTGCTTCCGAGCCCGAATTTTATGATTTTTCATCATATTTTAGCTAAAAGAAAACATTGCAACAAGAAAATTGCTATTTCAAGTGTGTTAGGTATTCTAGAATCCAGCCCATGTAGCTTACAATGTACAACGTATTCATCAAAAATAGGTAAATTCTGACTTTTTTTTTGAAAAAAATCATATAAATATTTGTTTGCGCGCCCGAATTTTATAATTTTTCATCATTTTTTATCCGCAGTATACGTCCAAAAGCATGTTTATGAATGTTTTAACAAAAATATCCATTTCAAGAATAGGAAAAATCTGACTTTATTTTTGTAAAAAATTATATAAATATTTGCTTCCGCGCCCGAATTTTATGATTTTTCATCATAATTTACGTAAAAGAAAACATTGCAACAAAAAATTGCTATTTCAAGTGTGTTAGGTATTCTAGAATCCAGCCCATATAGCTTACAATATACAACGTATTCATCAAAAATAGGTAAAATCTGACTTTTTTTTTGTAAAAAATCATATAAATATTTGTTTCCGCGCCCGAATTTTATAATTTTTTATCATATTTTATCCGCAATATAGGTCGAAAAGCATGTTTATGAATGTTTTAACAAAAATATCCATTTCAAGAATAGGAAACATCTGACATTATTTTTGTAAAAAATCATATAAATATTTGCTTCCGCGCCCGAATTTTATGATTTTTTATTATAATTTTCGTAAAAGAAAACATTGCAACAAAAAAATTGCTATTTCAAGTGTGGTAGGTATTCTAGAATCCAGCCAATGAAGCTTACAATATACAACGTATTCATCAAAAATAGGTAAAATCTGACTTTATTTTTGTAAAAAAATTATATAAATATTTGCTTCTGCTCTCGAATTTTATAATTTTTCATCATATTTTATCCATAGTATAGGTCCAAAAGCATGTTTATGAACGTTTTAACAAAAATATCCATTTCAAAAATATGTAAAATCTGACTTTATTTTTGTAAAAAATCATATAAATATTTGCTTCCGCGCCCGAATTTTATGATTTCTCATCATATTTTAGCTAAAAGAAAACATTGCAACAAGAAAATTGCTATTTCAAGTGTGTTAGGTATTCTAGAATCCAGCCCATGTAGCTTACAATATACAACGTATTCATCAAAAATAGGTAAAATCTGACTTTTTTTTGTGAAAAATCATATAAATATTTGTTTGCGCGCCCGAATTTTATAATTTTTCATCATATTTTATCCGCAGTATAGGTCCAAAAACATGTTTATGAATGTTTTAACATAAATATCCATTTCAAGAATAGGAAAAATCTGACTTTATTTTTGTAAAAAATCATATAAATATTTGCTTCTGCGCCCGAATTTTATGATTTGTCATCATATTTTAGCTAAAAGAAAACATTGCAACAAGAAAATTGCTATTTCAAGTGTGGTAGGTATTCTAGAATCCAGCCCATGTAGCTTACAATATACAACGTATTCATCAAAACTAGGAAAAATCTGACTTTTTTTCTTTAAAAATCATATAAATATTTGTTTGCGCGCCCGAATTTTATAATTTTTCAACATATTTTATCCGCAGTATAGGTCCAAAAGAATGTTTTTAAATGTTTTAACAAAAATATCCATATCAAGAATAGGAAAAATCTGACTTTATTTTTGTAAAAAATCATATAAATATTTGCTTCCGCGCCCGAATTTTATGATTTTACATCATAATTTACGTAAAAGAAAACATTGCAACAAAAAAATTGCTATTTCAAGTGTGGTAGGTATTCTAGAATCCAGCCAATGAAGCTTACAATATACAACGTATTCATCAAAAATAGTTAAAATCTGACTTTTTTTTTGTAAAAAATCATATAAATATTTGTTTGCGCGCCCGAATTTTATAATTTTTCATCATATTTTTTTCAGCAGTATAGGTCCAAAAGCATGTTTATGAACGTTTTAACAAAAATATCCATTTCAAAAATATGTAAAATCTGACTTTATTTTTGTAAAAAATCATATAAATATTTGCTTCCGCGCCCGAATTTTATGATTTCTCATCATATTTTAGCTAAAAGAAAACATTGCAACAAGAAAATTGCTATTTCAAGTGTGTTAGGTATTCTAGAATCCAGCCCATGTAGCTTACAATATACAACGTATTCATCAAAAATAGGTAAAATCTGACTTTTTTTTGTAAAAAATCATATAAATATTTGTTTGCGCGCCCGAATTTTATAATTTTTCATCATATTTTATCCGCAATATAGGTCCAAAAGCATGTTTATGAATGTGTTAACAAAAATATCCATTTCAAGAATAGGAAAAATCTGACTTTATTTTTGTAAAAAATCATATAAATATTTGCTTCCGCGCCCGAATTTTATGATTTTTCATCATATTTTAGGTAAAAGAAAACATTGCAACAAGAAAATTGCTATTTCAAGTGTGGTAGGTACTCTAGAATCCAGCCAATGAAGCTTACAATATACAACGTATTCATCAAAAGTAGGTAAAATCTGACTTTATTTTTTTAAAATTATATAAATATTTACTTCTGTGCTCGAATTTTATAATTTTTGATCATCTTTATCCATAGTATAGGTCCAAAAGCATGTTTATGAACGTTTTAACAAAAATATCCATTTCAAAAATATGTAAAATCTGACTTTATTTTTGTAAAAAATCATATAAATATTTGCTTCCGCGCCCGAATTTTATGATTTCTCATCATATTTTAGCTAAAAGAAAACATTGCAACAAGAAAATTGCTATTTCAAGTGTGTTAGGTATTCTAGAATCCAGCCCATGTAGCTTACAATATACAACGTATTCATCAAAAATAGGTAAAATCTGACTTTTTTTTGTGAAAAATCATATAAATATTTGTTTGCGCGCCCGAATTTTATAATTTTTCATCATATTTTATCCGCAGTATAGGTCCAAAAACATGTTTATGAATGTTTTAACATAAATATCCATTTCAAGAATAGGAAAAATCTGACTTTATTTTTGTAAAAAATCATATAAATATTTGCTTCTGCGCCCGAATTTTATGATTTGTCATCATATTTTAGCTAAAAGAAAACATTGCAACAAGAAAATTGCTATTTCAAGTGTGGTAGGTATTCTAGAATCCAGCCCATGTAGCTTACAATATACAACGTATTCATCAAAACTAGGAAAAATCTGACTTTTTTTCTTTAAAAATCATATAAATATTTGTTTGCGCGCCCGAATTTTATAATTTTTCAACATATTTTATCCGCAGTATAGGTCCAAAAGAATGTTTTTAAATGTTTTAACAAAAATATCCATATCAAGAATAGGAAAAATCTGACTTTATTTTTGTAAAAAATCATATAAATATTTGCTTCCGCGCCCGAATTTTATGATTTTACATCATAATTTACGTAAAAGAAAACATTGCAACAAAAAAATTGCTATTTCAAGTGTGGTAGGTATTCTAGAATCCAGCCAATGAAGCTTACAATATACAACGTATTCATCAAAAATAGTTAAAATCTGACTTTTTTTTTGTAAAAAATCATATAAATATTTGTTTGCGCGCCCGAATTTTATAATTTTTCATCATATTTTATCAGCAGTATAGGTCCAAAAGCATGTTTATGAACGTTTTAACAAAAATATCCATTTCAAAAATATGTAAAATCTGACTTTACAA
>JAQOWZ010000311.1:0-62548 GCA_035578165.1 Stenolophus ochropezus | reverse complement strand
ACGCCTATCTCAGAGTAGCTGGATTCTAGAATACCTACTACACTTAAATTATCAATTTTCTTGTTGCAATGTTTTCTTTTAGCTAAAATATGATGAAAAATTATAAAATTCGGGCGCGGAAGCAAATATTTATATGATTTTTTACAAAAATAATGTCAGATTTTACCTAATCTTGATGAATACTTTGTATATTTTAAGCTACATGGGCTGGATTCTAGAATAGATACCACACTTGAAATAGCAATTTTCTTGTTGCAATGTTTTCTTTTTAGTTAATATATGATAAAAAAATTATAAAATTCGAACGCGGAAGCAAATATTTATATGATTTTTTACAAAAATAAAGTCAGATTTTACCTTTTCTTGATGAATACGTTGTATATTGTAAGCTACATGGGCTGGAATTTAGAATACCTACCACACTTGAAATAACAATTTTCTTGTTGCAATGTTTTTCTGTTAGCTAATATATGATGAAGAGTTATAAAATTCGGGCGCGGAAGCAAATATTTATATAATTTTTTACAAAAATTAAGTCAGATTTTACCTATTCTTGATGAATAAGTTGTATATTGTAAGCTACATGGACTAGATTCTAAAATACCTACCACACTTGAAATAGCAATTTTCTTGTTGCAATATTTTCTTTTAACTAAAATATGATGAAGAATTATAAAATTCGGGCGCGAAAGCAAATGTTTATTTAATTTTTTACAAAAATTAAGTCAGATTTTACCTATTCTTGATGAATACATTGTATAATCTAAGCTACATGGACTGGATTCTAGAATACCTACCACACTTGAAATAGCTATTTTCTTGTTGCAATGTATTCTTTTAGCTAAAATATAATGAAAAATTATAAAATTCGGGCGCGGAAGCAAATATTTATATGATTTTTTTAAAAAATAAAGTTAGATTTTTCATATACTTAATAAATACGTTGTATATTGTAAGCTACATGGGCTGGATTCTAGAAAACCTACCACACTTGAAATAGCAATTTTGTTGTTGCAGTGTTTTCTTTTAGCTAAAATATGATGAATAATTATAAAATTCGGGCGCGGAAGCAAATATTTATATGATCTTTTACAAAAATAAAGTTAGATTTTACCTATTCTTGATGAATACGTTGTATATTGTAGGCTACATGAGCAGGATTCTAGAATACCTACCACACTTGAAATAGCAATTTTCTTGTTGCAATGTATTTTTTAGCTAAAATATGATGAAAAATTATAAAATTCGGGCGCGAAAGCAAATATTTATATGATTTTTTACAAAAATAAAGTCAGATTTTACCTTTTCTTGATGGATACGTTGTATATTGTAAGCTACATGGGCTGGATTCTAGAATACCTACCATACTTGAAATAGCTATTTTCTTGTTGCAATGTTTTCTTTTAGCTAAAATATGATGAAAAATTATAAAATTCGGGCGCGGAAGCAAATATTTATATAATTTTTTACAAAAATAAAGTCAGATTTTACATATTCTTGATGAATAAGTTGTATATTGTAAGCTACATGGACTAGATTCTAAAATACCTACCACACTTGAAATAGCAATTTTCTTGTTGCAATGTTTTCTTTTAGCTAAAATATGATGAAAAATTATAAAATTCGGGCGCGGAAGCAAATATTTATATGGTTTTTTCAAAAATAAAGTCAGATTTTACATATACTTAATAAATACGTTGTATATTGTAAGCTACATGGGCTGGATTCTAGAATACCTATCACACTTGAAATAGCAATTTTCTTGTTACAGTGTTTTCTTTTAGCTAAAATATGATAAAGAATTATAAAATTCGGGCGCGGAAGCAAATATTTAAATGATTTTTTACAAAAATAAAGTCAGATTTTATCTATTCTTGATGAATACGTTGTATATTGTAAGCTACATAAACTGGATTCTAGAATACCAACCACACTTGAAATAGCAATTTTCTTGTTGCAATGTTTATTTTAGCTAAAATATTAAGAAGAATTATAAAATTTGAGCGCGGAAGCAATTATTTATATGATTCTTTACAAAAAACAAAGTCAGATTTTACCTATTCTTGATGAATACGTTGTATAATTGTAAACTACATGGGCTGGATTCTAGAATACCTACCACACTTGAAATAACAATTTCCTTGTTGCAAAGTTTTCTTTTAGCTAAAATATGATAAAGAATTACAAAATTCGGGCGCGGAAGCAAATATTTATATGATTTTTTACAAAAATAAAGTCAGATTTTACCTATTCTTGATTAATACGTTGTATATTTTAAGCTACATGGGCTGGATTCTAGAATACCTACCACACTTGAAATAGCAATATTCTTGTTGCATTGTTTTCTTTTAGCTGAAATATGATAAAGAATTATAAAATTCGGGCGCGGAAGCAAATATTTAAATGATTTTTTAAAAAATAAAGTCAGATTTTATCTATTCTTGATGAATACGTTGTATATTGTAAGCTACATGGACTGGATTCTAGAATACCTACCACACTTGAAATAGCAATTTTCTTGTTGCAATGTTTTCTTTTAGCTAAAATATGAAGAAGAATTATAAAATTTGAGCGCGGAAGCAATTATTTATATGATTCTTTACAAAAATAAAGTCAGATTTTACCTTTTCTTGATAAATACGTTGTATATTGTAAGCTACATGGACTGGATTCTAGAATACCTACCACACTTGAAATAGTAATTTTCATGTTGCAGTGTTTTCTTTTAGCTAAATTATGATAAAGAATTATAAAATTCGGGCGCGGAAGCAAAAATTTATATGATTTTTTACAAATATAGAGTAAGATTTTACCTAATCTTGATGAATACGTTGTATATTGTAAGCTACATGGCTGGATTCTAGAATAGGTACCACACTTGAAATAGCAATTTTCTTGTTGCAATGTTTTTCTTTTAGTTAATATATGATAAAAAAATTATAAAATTCGATCGCGGAAGCAAATATTTATATGATTTTTTACAAAAATAAAGTCAGATTTTATCTTTTCTTGATGAATACGTTGTATATTGTAAGCTACAAGGGCTGGAATTTAGAATACCTACCACACTTGAAATAACAATTTTCTTGTTGCTAATGTTTTCTGTTAGCTAAGATATGATGAAGAGTTATAAAATTCGGGCGCGGAAGCAAATATTTATATAATTTTTTACAAAAATAAAGTCAGATTTTACCTATTCTTGATGAATAAGTTGTATATTGTAAGCTACATGGACTAGATTCTAGAATACCTACCACACTTGAAATAGCAATTTTCGTGTTGCAATGTTTTCTTTAGCTAAAATATGATGAAAAATTATAAAATTCGGGCGCGGAAGCAAATATTTATATGGGTTTTTCAAAAATAAAGTCAGATTTTACATATACTTAATAAATACGTTGTATATTGTAAGCTACATGGGCTGGATTCTAGAATACCTACCACACTTGAAATAGCAATTTTCTTGTTGCAGTGTTTTCTTTTCGCTAAAATATGATAAAAAATTATAAAATTCGGGCGCGGAAGCAAATATTTAAATGATTTTTTACAAAAATAAAGTCAGATTTTATCTATTCTTGATGAATACTTTGTATATTGTAAGCTACATGGACTGGATTCTAGAATACCTACCACACTTGAAATAGCAATTTTCTTGTTGCAATGTTTTCTTTTAGCTAAAATATGAAGAAGAATTATAAAATTTGAGCGCGGAAGCAATCATTATATGATTCTTTACAAAAAACAAAGTCAGATTTTACCTACTCTTGATGAATACGTTGTATATTGTAAACTACATGGCTTGATTCTAGAATACCTACCACACTTGAATTAGCAATTTCCTTGTGGCAAAGTTTTCTTTTAGCTAAAATATGATAAAGAATTACAAAATTCGGGCGCGGAAGCAAATATTTATATGATTTTTTACAAAAATAAAGTCAGATTTTACCTATTCTTGATTAATACGTTGTATATTTTAAGCTACATGGGCTAGATTCTAGAATAACTACCACATTTGAAATAACAATTATCTTGTTGCAATGTTTTCTTTTGCTAAAATATGATAGAGAATTATAAAACTCGGGCGCGGAAGCAAATATTTTTGATTTTTTACAAAAATAAAGACAAATTTTACCTATTGTTGAAGTGGATATTTTTGTTAAAACATTCATATTTATGCTTCAGGATCTATACTATGCATAATTTTAGCATTATGCATGCAAAGTGACCATAACGTGGTACTAATCAGATAATAAACATTCAATTTTCGGGTGTAATTATAATGAATACGTTGTATATTGTAAGCTACATTGACTGGATTCTAGAATACCTACTACACTTGAAATAGCAAATTTTCATGTTGCAATGGTTTCTTTTAGCTAATATTTGATGAAGAATCATAAAATCCGGGCACGGAAGCAATTATTTATATGATTCTTTAAAAAAATAAAGTCAGATTTTACCTATTCTTGATGAATACGTTGTATATTGTAAGCTACATTAACTGGATTCTAAAAAACCTACCACATTTGAAATAGAAATTTTCTTGTTGCAATGTTTTCTTTTAGCTAATATATGATAAAAAATTATAAAATTCGGGCGCGGAAAGTAAATATTTATATGATTTTTTACAAATATAAAGTCAGATTTTACATATACTTAATAAATACGTTGTATATTATAAGCAACATGGGCTGGATTCTAGAATACCTACCACACTTGAAATAACGAATATCTTGTTGCAGTGTTATCTTTTAGCTAAAATAAGATGAAGAATTATAAAATTCGGGCGCGGAAGCAAATATTTATATGATTTTTTACAAAAATAATGTCAGATTTTACCTAATCTTGATGAATACTTTGTATATTGTAAGCTACATGGGCTAGATTCTAGAATAGATACCACACTTGAAATAGCAATTTTCTTGTTGCAATGTTTACTTTTAGTTAATATATGATAAAAAATTATAAAATTCGATCGCGGAAGCAAATATTTATATGTTTTTTTACAAAAATAAAGTCAGATTTTACATTTTCTTGATGAATACGTTGTATATAGTAAGCTACATGGGCTGGAATTTAGAATACCTACCACACTTGAAATAACAATTTTCTTGTTGCAATGTTTTCTTTTAGTTAATATATGATGAAAAATTATAAAATTCGATCGCGGAAGCGAATATTTATATGATTTTTTACAAAAATATAGTCAGATTTTACCAATTCTTAATGAATACGTTGTATATTGTAAGCTACATGGGCTGGATTCTAGAATACCTACCACACCTGAAATAGCAATTTTCTTGTTGCAATGTTTTGTTTTAGCTAAAATATGATGAAGAATTATAAAATTCGGGCGCGGAAGCAAATATTTATATGATTTTTTACAAAAATAATGTCAGATTTTACCTATTCTTTAAAAGGATATTTTAGTTAAAACATTTATATTCATGCATTAGGATCTATACTATGGATAATTTTAGCATTGGACATGCAAAAGTGACTATAACGTGGTACCAATCAGATAATAAACATTAAATTTTCGGGTGTAATTTTAATGAATACGTTGTATATTGTAAGCTACATGGGCTGGATTCTAGAATAACTATCACACTTGAAATAGCAATTTTCTTGTTGTAATGTTTTCTTTTAGCTAAAGTATGATAAATAATTATAAACTTCGGGCGCGAAGCAAATATTTATATGATTTTTTACAAAAATAAAATCAGATTTTACCTAGTCTTGATGAATACGTTGTATATTGTAAGCAACATGGGCTGGATTCTAGAATACCTACTACACTTGAAATAGCAATTTTCTTGTTGCAATGTTTTGTTTTAGCTAAAATATGATGAAAAATTATAAAATTCGGGCGCGGAAGCAAATATTTATATGATTTTTTTTACAAAAATAAAGTTAGATTTTTCATATACTTAATAAATACGTTGTATATTGTAAGCTACATGGGCTGGATTCTAGAAAACCTACCACACTTGAAATAGCAATTTTCTTGTTGCAGTGTTTTCTTTTAGCTAAAATATGATGAATAATTATAAAATTCGGGCGCGGAAGCAAATATTTATATGATCTTTTACAAAAATAAAGTTAGATTTTACCTATTCTTGATAAATACGTTGTATATTGTAGGCTACATGAGCAGGATTCTAGAATACCTATCACACTTGAAATAGCAATTTTCTTGTTGCAAATGTATTTTTTAGCTAAAATATGATGAAAAATTATAAAATTCGGGCGCGAAAGCAAATATTTATATGATTTTTTACAAAAATAAAGTCAGATTTTACCTTATCTTGATGGATACGTTGTATATTGTAAGCTACATGGGCTGGATTCTAGAATACCTACCATACTTGAAATAGCTATTTTCTTGTTGCAATGTTTTCTTTTAGCTAAAATATGATGGAAAATTATAAAATTCGGGCGCGGAAGCAAATATTTATATAATTTTTTACAAAAATAAAGTCAGATTTTACCTATTCTTGATGAATAAGTTGTATATTGTAAGCTACATGGGCTGGATTCTAGAATACCTATCACACTTGAAATAGCAATTTTCTTGTTGCAGTGTTTTCTTTTAGCTAAAATATGATAAAGAATTATAAAATTCGGGCGCGGAAGCAAATATTTAAATGATTTTTTACAAAAATAAAGTCAGATTTTATCTATTCTTGATGAATACGTTGTATATTGTAAGCTACATAAACTGGATTCTAGAATACCTACCACACTTGAAATAGCAATTTTCTTGTTGCAATGTTTTCTTTTAGCTAAAATATTAAGAAGAATTATTAAATTTGAGCGCGGAAGCAATTATTTATATGATTCTTTACAAAAAACAAAGTCAGATTTTACCTATTCTTGATGAATACGTTGTATATTGTAAACTACATGGGCTGGATTCTAGAATACCTACCACACTTGAAATAGCAATTTCCTTGTTGCAAAGTTTTCTTTTAGCTAAAATATGATAAAGAATTACAAAATTCGGGCGCGGAAGCAAATATTTATATGATTTTTTACAAAAATAAAGTCAGATTTTACCTATTCTTGATTAATACGTTGTATATTTTAAGCTACATGGGCTGGATTCTAGAATACCTACCACACTTGAAATAGCAATATCCTTGTTGCAGTGTTTTCTTTTAGCTAAAATATGATAAAGAATTATAAAATTCGGGCTCGGAAGCAAATATTTAAATGATTTTTTTAAAAAATTAAGTCAGATTTTATCTATTCTTGATGAATACGTTGTATATTGTAAGCTACATGGACTGGATTCTAGAATACCTACCACACTTGAAATAGCAATTTTCTTGTTGCAATGTTTTCTTTTAGCTACAATATGAAGAAGAATTATAAAATTTGAGCGCGGAAGCAATTATTTATATGATTCTTTACAAAAATAAACTCAGATTTTACCTATTCTTGATTAATACGTTGTATATTTTAAGCTACATGGACTGGATTCTAGAATACCTACCACACTTGAAATAACAATTTTCTTGTTGCAATGTTTTCTGTTAGCTAAGATATGATGAAGAGTTATAAAATTCGGGCGCGGAAGCAAATATTTATATAATTTTTTACAAAAATAAAGTCAGATTTTACCTATTCTTGATGAATAAGTTGTATATTGTAAGCTACATGGACTAGATTCTAGAATACCTACCACACTTGAAATAGCAATTTTCGTGTTGCAATGTTTTCTTTTAGCTAAAATATGATAAAAAATTATAAAATTCGGGCGCGGAAGCAAATATTTATATGGTTTTTTCAAAAATAAAGTCAGATTTTACATATACTTAATAAATACGTTGTATATTGTAAGCTACATGGGCTGGATTCTAGAATACCTACCACACTTGAAATAGCAATTTTCTTGTTGCAGTGTTTTCTTTTCGCTAAAATATGATAAAGAATAATAAAATTCGGGCGCGGAAGCAAATATTTAAATGATTTTTTACAAAAATAAAGTCAGATTTTACCTATTCTTTAAAAGGATATTTTTGTTAAAACATTTATATTCATGCTTTAGGATCTATACTATGGATAATTTTAGCATTGGACATGCAAAAGTGACTATAACGTGGTACCAATCAGTTAATAAACATTAAATTTTCGGGTGTAATTTTAATGAATACGTTGTATATTGTAAGCTACATGGGCTGGATTCTAGAATAACTACCACACTTGAAATAACAATTTTCTTGTTGCAATGTTTTCTTTTAGCTAAAGTATGATAAATAATTATAAACTTCAGGCGCGAAGCAAATATTTATATGATTTTTTTATAAAAATAAAATCAGATTTTACCTATTCTTGATGAATACGTCGTATATTGTAAGCTACATGGGCTGGATTCTAGAATACCTACCACACTTGAAATAGCAATTTTCTTGTTGCAATGTTTTCTTTTAGCTAAAATATGATAAAGAATTATAAAATTCGGGCGCGGGAGCAAATATTTATATAATTTTTTACAAAAAAAAATTAGATTTTACCTATTCTTGATGAATACGTTGTATATTGTAAGCTACATGGGCTGGATTCTAGAATACCTACAACACTTGAAATAGCAATTTTCTTGTTACAATGTTTTTTTTTGTTAAAATATGATGAAGAGTTATAAAATTCGGGCGCGGAAGCAAATATTTATATTATTTTTTACAAAAATAAAATCAGATTTTACCTATTCTTGATGAATACGTTGTATATTGTAAGCTACATGGGCTGGATTCTAGAATACCTACCACCACTAGAAATAGCAAATTTCTTGTTACAATGTTTTCTTTTAACTAATATATAATGAAAAATTATAAAATTCGGGCGCGAAAACAAATATTTATATGATTTTTTACAAAAATATAGTCAGAATTTACCTTTTCTTGATGAATACTTTGTATATTGTAAGCTACATGGGCTTGATTCTAAAATATCTACAACACTTGAAATAGCAATTTTCTTGTTACAATGTTTTCTTTTTGTTAAAATATGATGAAGAATTATAAAATTCGGGCGCGGAAGCAAATATTTATATGAGTTTTTACAAAAATAAAGTCAGATTTTAACTATTCTTGATGAATACGTTGTATATTGTAAGCTACATGGGCTGGATTCTAGAATACCTACCACACTTGAAATAGCAATTTTCCTGTTGCAATGTTTTCTTTTAGCTAAAATATGATGAAAAATTATAAAATTCGGGCGGGGAAGCAAATATTTATATGATTTTTTACAAAAATAAAGTCAGATTTTACCTTTTCTTGATGGATACGTTGTATATTGTAAGCTACATGGGCTGGATTCTAGATTACCTACCACACTTGAAATAGCTATTTTCTTGTTGCAATGTTTTCTTTTAGCTAAAATATGATGAAGAATTATAAAATTCGGGCGCGAAAGCAAATATTAATTTAATTTTTTACAAAAATAAAGTCAGATTTTACCTATTCTCGATGAATACATTGTATATTCTAAGCTACATGGACTGGATTCTAGAATACCTACCACACTTGAAATAACAATTTTCTTGTTGCAATGTTTTCTTTTAGCTAAAATATAATGAAAAATTATAAAATTTGGGCGCGGAAGCAAATATTTATATAATTTTTTACAAAAATAAAGTCAGATTTTTTATATACTTAATAAATACGTTGTATATTGTAAGCTACATGGGCTGGATTCTAGAATACCTACCACACTTGAAATAGCAATTATCTTGTTGCAGTGTTTTCTTTTAGCTAAAATATGATGAAGAATTTTAAAATTCGGGCGCGGAAGCAAACATTTAATTAATTTTTACAAAAATAAAGTCAGATTTTACCTATTCTTGATGAATACGTTGTATATTGTAAGCTACATGGACTGGATTCTAGAATACCTACCATAAATGAAATAGCAATTTTCATGTTGCAATGTTTTCTTTTAGCTAAAATATGATGAATAATTATAAAATTCGGTCGCGGAAGCAAATATTTATATGATCTTTTAGAAAAATAAAGTCAGATATTACCTAATTTTGATGAATACGTCGTATATTGTAGGCTACATGAGCAAGATTCTAGAATACCTACCACACTTGAGATAGCAATTTTTTTGTTGCAATGTATTTTTTAGCTAAAATATGATGAAATATCATAAAATTCGGACGCGAAAGCAAATATTTATATGATTTTTTACAAAAATAAAGTCAGATTTTACCTTTTTTTGATGGATACATTGTATATTGTAAGCTACATGGGCTAGATCCTAGAGTGCCTACCATACTTGAAATAGCTATTGTTGCAATGTTTTCTTTTAGTTAAAATACTAGCGAATTGTCGGCTACGCCGAGCATTTCCTAGAGCTCAGCTGTCAATGCAAAAAACAACTGCCAATCGACATTAATCAATTTTTTTATATCTGCACGTCAGGCCTCACCAAGACCTTTCATTAGATTCCAAACACAATATACTTTTAATAACTTTTAAAAAAACAAAAGCCGGTCGACATGAAATATTTTTGTCAATTATGCACGCCAACCCTTACCGAGACCTTTCATTTGATACCAAACACAACATACTTCTGACTTTTTTTTTGCATAAAACAAAGTCGATTGATATGGAACATTTTTCCAATTTCTACAGGCTAGCCCACACCGAGAACTTTCATTTGATACCAAACACTATAAACTTTTGACTAATTTTTTACAAAAATAAAGTCAGATTTTACCTATTCTTGATGAACACATTGTATATTCTAAGCTACATGGACTGGATTCTAGAATACCTACCACACTTGAAATAGCAATTTTCTTGTTGCAATGTTTTCTTTTAGCTAAAATATAATGAAAAAATATAAAATTCGGGCGCGGAAGCAAATATTTATATAATTTTTTACAAAAATAAAGTCAGATTTTTTATATACTTAATAAATACGTTGTATATTGTAAGCTACATGGGCTGGATTCTAGAATACCTACCACACTTAAAATACCAATTTTCTTGTTGCAGTGTTTTCATTTAGCTAAAATATAATGAAGAATTTTAAAATTCGGGCGCGGAAGCAAATATTTAATTAATTTTTACAAAAATAAATTCAGATTTTACCTATTCTTGATGAATACGTTGTATATTGAAAGCTACATGGACTGGATTCTAGAATACCTACCATAATTGAAATAGCAATTTTCATGTTGCAATGTTTTCTTTTAGCTAAAATATGATGAATAATTATAAAATTCGGGCGCGGAAGCAAATATTTATATGATCTTTTACAAAAATAAAGTCAGATAATACCTAATTTTCATGAATACGTCGTATATTGTAGGCTACATGAGCAGGATTCTAGAATACCTACCACACTTGAAATAGCAATTTTTTGTTGCAATGTATTTTTTAGCTAAAATATGATGAAAAATTGTAAAATTCGGACGCAAAAGCAAATATTTATATGATTTTTTACAAGAAAAAGTCAGATTTTACCTTTTTTTGATAGATACGTTGTATATTGTAAGCTACATGGGCTGGATTCTAGAGTACCTACCATACTTGAAATAGCTATTTTCTTGTTGCAATGTTTTCTTTTAGCTAAAATATGATGAAGAATTATAAAATTCGGGCGTGGAAGCAAATATTTATATAATTTTTTACAAAAATAAAGTCAGATTTTACCTATTTTTGATGAATACGTTGTATATTGTAAGCTACAGGGACTGGATTCTAGAATACCTACCACACTTGAAATAGCAATTTTCTTGTTGCAATGTTTTCTTTTAGCTAAAATATGAAGAAGAGTTATAAAATACGAGCGCAGAAGCAAATTTTTATATGATTTTTTACAAAAATAAAGTCAGATTTAAACTATTCTTGATGAAAACGTTGTATATTGTAAGCTACATAGGCTGGAATCCGCAATACCTACCAAACTTGAAATAGAAATTTTCTTGTTGCAAAGTTTTCTTTTAGCAAAAATATGATGAAAAATTATAAAATTCGGGCGCGGAAGCAAATATTTATATGATTTTTTACAAAAATAATGTCAGATTTTACCTAATCTTGATGAATACTTTGTATATTGTAAGCTACATGGGCTGGATTCTAAAATAGATACCACACATGAAATAGCAATTTTCATGATGCAATGTTTTCTTTTAGTTAATATATGATGAAAAATTTCTAAATTTCGATCGCGGAAGCAAATATTTATATGATTTTTTACAAAAATAAAGTCAGATTTTACCTTTTCTTGATGAATACGTTGTATATTGTAAGCTACATGGTCTGGATTTTAGAATACCTACCACACTTGAAATATCAATTTTCTTGTTGCAATGTTTTCTTTTAGTTAAAATACTAGCGAATTGTCGGCTACGCCGAGCATTCCCTAGAGCTCCGCTGTCAATGCAAAAAACAACTGCCAATCGACATGAAACAATTTTTTTATATCTGCACGTCAGGCCTCACCACGACCTTTCATTAAATTTCAAACACAATATACTTTTAATAACTTTTAAAAAAACAAAATCCGGTCGACATGAAATATTTTTGTCAATTATGCACGCCAACCCTCACCGAGACCTTTCATTTGATACCAAACACAACATACTTCTGACTTTTTTTTTGCATAAAACAAAGTCGATTGATATGGAACATTTTTGCAATTTCTACAGGCTAGCCCACACCGAGAACTTTCATTTGATACCAAACACTATAAACTTTTGACTAATTTTTATAAAAATAAAAACAGATCGTCATAGAACATTTTTGTCAATTCTGCATGCTAGCCCTTAACGAGACCTTTCCATTTGAGACCAAACTCGACATATTTCTGTGAACTTTTTGCAGAAAACAAAAGCCGATCAATAATAAGCAATTTTATTAATTTTTCACGGAACCCTCATCGAGACCTTTATTTGATGATACATTTTTATCATATCTACACGCTAGCGCACATCGAGACATTTCATTTAATACCAAACACTATACAGGGTGTTTGGCGGAAGGCTGGCACCCAGAATATTTCGTTCATTTTGAAAGATACAAGAAAATGTTAAGGAGCAAAGTTAAACTAGACAAAGGGACAGTAGTAGCAATTTTGTGTCACTTCCGGTTTTAGCGGAAATGTGTCCAACTTTAATTCTAGCATAAAGAATCGGTATTTTTATATTTTTTTTCGAAATTTACATAAAATTAGCTTTATAATGATACTAAAATATCATTGTTTTACTGCAACCATTTCAAAATGGCGACACTTTATTTTTAAAATATTTACTAATAAAAATTCATAAAAAAATTGATCATAGCCAGCTATTTGAGATTTTGTTACCTGAAACCAAACAAATAATGTCAAAAAATATTAGATCTACCTTTCCGGCGATGTATTGGCAAAATTTGTTATATGTGACAAATTGTGCAGAAAATGAGGGCGGCCATTTTGTGTATTTTTTATTTCAATTTTGTATGTTATTTTTAGTAAGAGTTTTTGTATTGTGTTGATTGTTATAAGGTATTTTAAAAATATTTTTTTTTCGTTAATTACCTATAGTTGTAAGTACATAAATATGAAAATAAATTGTCGCCATTTTGAAATGGTTGAAGTAAAACTATGATATTTTGGTATTATTGCAAAGCTAATTTTATGTACATTCCGTAAAAAAATATACAAATACCGATTCCCTATGCTAGAAGTGGAGCCATTTCCGCTAAAACCGGAAGTGACACAAAATTTGTACTAGGATCATTTTATGAGTCCCTTTGTCTAGTTTAGCTTTGCTCCTTAACATTTTCTTGTATCTCTCAAAATAAACGAAATATTTTAGGTGCCGGCTTTTCGCCAAACACCCTGTATACTTGTGACAACCTTTTGCAAAAAACAAAAGCCTATCGACAGTGACCATTTTCGTCAATTCTGCACACCAGCCTTATTGAAACCTTTCATTTGATACCAAACACCACACACTTATGACAATTTTTTGCAAAAAACAAATACCGATCGACATGGCACATTTTTGTCAATTCTGCATGCTAGCTCTCATCAAGACGTTTGAGACCAAACTTGACATACTTCTGATAACTTTTTGCTGAAAACAAAAGCCGATTGGAATGGAACATTTTTGTCAATTTTGTACGCGAGCCCTTGCCAAGACCTTTCATTCGATACCAAACACGACATATTTCCGACAACTTGTTGCAAAAAACGAAAGCCGATCGACATGGAACATTTTTGACAATTCTGTACGCGAGCCCTCGCCGAGATCTTTCATTCGATACCAAACACGACATATTTCTTGAATCTATCAAAATAGTATATGATTGTTTGTACTATTGCAAATACATATCTGTTATTGTAATAAAGAAGTTCTTTCATCTGATGCGAATTTTTTTTTATAAAAAAGTGTTCAATGTTTACATATTTTTTATTAATTAGTAATATTTCTTTCTGAATACAAAAAAATGGGTCAAATCCTGAGATAAAATCTACAAGTTAAATTTTCCTTCTTTCAATATTACAAAAAAAAAATTCAATTTCAATCGAAGCATATGAACTATTTTAATCCAAATCAAATATATACTACGTTGATGTTAAACAATATTAGGAAAATTTTTAAAATGAAGACATCATTTGAATAAAAATTATCTTCCTTTATTATATTAGTCTTCATTGTTTACAGGGTAGCAGTTTCACAAAAAATATATTTTTGGAATAATTGCTTAAGTGTAATGAAACTCCCATATTCTTATATATATAGTTGGAAAGTTGAGAAAAAAATGATTAAATGAATATGTCTTGAGTGTACTCAACATCGTCGAGTTTTTGTGTAATTTTCATTTAAAAATGTTGATTGACTTTGGACTAACAAAAATTACTAAATTTATATTGGTCACATTGCAATTTAGTTGGAAAATGTACCAGTGGCACACACCCGGTTGAGACTTTTATATAATTTTCTCTTTAAATAGACTATTATAAAATGTAAATATAATATATTTTGTTATAAATAAGTATATTTTGTTGATTAGTTCATGTATATTTCAATAAAAACGTTTTTTAAATAAACATATTAATTCCATTTTGACGTTTGTTTGAGAACTGCATTCAGCCGTTACAGGTACATTTTAAAACGAAAATCTTGAGAAATACGGCGAATTACAAGGTAATGTTTATATTATTAGGTCTATTACTAAAAAACTTAATTTATCTATATGTTTTCTTTTCAATTAGAACACTTCAAATTATAAAGTTAAAATTTTAAATGAAATAAGGCAATTCGTTGGATGAAAATCATTATTATAACGTATCCTTGAAAATGAACACATAAAAATTGCACAATATTATAAAATTTAACAAAAATGGTGCATTTGACATTTGACACTTAAGTTGGAGACACGAGTGAGTTAACTGCGTGAAAAATGTCATTTTTACTAAAATGTATAATGAAATATTGTACAAAATTTAAAAGAAATCATCTCTAATACAGGTACTTTTAAATAGAATATAAATATTTATATATTAATAGTTAAATATTTTATTTTTTAGATGAGACTATAACCTACACGTACTCAGATACACTAACATGGAATTTTTAATAAACTAAAACAATCTATTAGGCAAATATTATAAAAATAAATAATTATAAAACATATTCTTTATAAAATGCAAACTAAAGAATATTCCAGAATGATAACCTACACGTACTCAGATACACTAACATGGAATTTTTAATAAACTAAAACAATCTATTAGGCAAATATTATAAAAATAAATAATAATAAAACATATTCTTTATAAAATGCAAACTAAAGAATATTCCAGAATGGATTATTTAATCAAAAAAACTGCATTTCAAAATCGATTTACAATCTGACGTTTAAAAAATTATATTTGATTACTATTCAAACACTTACAAAGGTAAATTCATACTGTACAGTATTTTTCCCTTATGTATAAATACTTTTAAATCTAATTTATACATATTTTAAATAGTTAGACTATAGATTTTTACCGATTACGTGTAAAAACTGGCAAGCCTTTATTTCATACAGTTTTGGAGGGAATTGTTTAACAATTTAATGTACAATAATTATTATATAAATAAATGATGTATCTGGACCTTATTAAACTTTTATTAATTGCATTTTACTTTTTCTTTACGCATTTCTTAACATTTCTGATGAAAACATCTGATTACAACAGAGATTACATTTTTCAAAATTCTGAAGTATTTTATAATGAAATGAGATGATTTCTCAGATGTAAACGTTTACATAAACAAAGTATCTATCCACTTATCCATTTGTAACTGATATATACAAATATATATACAAATATATTTCCCTAATCTATGATATTAAGTGTGAGTAGATCATATAAAGCTTAACAAATGGCGCCACAGTAGCATTTAAATTTCAAAATAACTATTCAAATTGTATTTATTATACTTTTATAATCATTTATATTGATATTTATAATAAAACATGAATTATTAATAACAATAACAATGGTTGTAGATAAATACAAATATAATTCAGCTTCATAAATATATAAATGAACACAGCAACAGAAAAACAAAAATTTAATCATGTTTTTTGGCAATATAAAAATGTATTAGTTTATAAATGTCAGTATGTTATTTCACATTATTTATATTTATAAAATAGATAATTATTTTCAAAATAATATATTTTTATACATTCTTCAACTAATTTCATACTTATTGTGTCAAGTGATGACATTTAAGTTCTGTCAAACTGAAAGTATTGTATGAAAATACAAATTTTGTTAAGATATAATAAAAATACAACAAAATGGGTTGAACATATTATTTAAATCTTTTCTTCTTATGTATTTTGATGAGTTGATTAAACCGTTGTATTTGAAAATGATACCTAGGCGCGGGAAATATAAAATCTCTATAATTTCATTCATTTATCAACATATATTTTTATTTATTTCCTAAACGGTCTCGCGTGCCGCTTTGAAATTATTATAAATAAATAATATACAGTACAACAGTACAATGTGTCGTAAGGAGCTTTTACTACATGTCATCTCCTAGGGAGTTGAGCTGGGGTGGAGATTGCACCATACGGGCTATTTTTATATGGAAACCCGTAGTTTCGAACCATAGCTGATTAACCTAGACTTCAATGTTAATAAATTATGGGTTCAAATAAAATAAATTATATCTTACCTTTACATGAACTTTAAAAAATACACATTCCCGAAATATTGTTCACAGATTTTTTATTCCTCAAATAATAACATTTTTCTCAGTACCCAGATAACATAAGTATATAGATAAATAAAAATACTTGGTTATTTCACAATAATTGTTATATTAGTGACGATCGTATCGTCCTTTTGGACAACATCAGACTACATAATTAAAGTAATACACCTGTTTATATATACAATTACGAGTTTAGTAGGGGCAAAGTGGTTAGTTGAATCTGGTCATAGACAATTTTTTTTCTTAGAATTAACGGCTGTTCTAATCTCTAAATTTACCAGACAGTTCATTCTTAATTCTTTGTCGGCTAAATATAATACAAAAAAATCCCCTTCGAATGAATATGCATTGTTGATATAATGTTCTGCTAATCCTGAATTAATATTTTATTTGGGAATAAAAATTAAAAACATATAAATTTAATAAACAAAAAAAATATGAATTCAGAATTGTGGAACATTGTATCAACAATGCACATTCATCCGGTGGGGAATTTTCTGTATCATATATAGCCGACAAAGGCTTACGAATGAACTGACTGGTAGAGATTAGAAGAGCCGCTAATTCTAAGATAAACATTGCGAATGATCACATTGAAAAAACCACTTCAATCCTACTTAACTTTTAATTGTATATAGTAATTATTGTGTAATAACTATGTGTTTTTTTTATCTATATTCAAAAATGTTCCACCAAGTGCCCACTACAATATCCTTTTCAAGTAACTATAAGTATGTTTCGTTGCCGATTTATGGTATAGTTATAGTTAAGTTAACGTTAAATTAACAAAATTGCTGTCAATGGCATGTTATTCAGTTTTGAAAAACAACTACAAAATTGATATTTACTGGAATTGATTTTATATAAGTATCTTTACTTCTTATTCTGAAAAGAAATTTTATAATATAACAGATAATTATTTGCTTGTTTCCCAAATTTTTCGGTACTTGCCTTTTATGGACCGTTTCTCATCAAATATGTTTTGTCAGCCATTTTAATAAATAGCTTTATGACTGGCGGCTGGAGTAGGGGTAAAAATAGACATATGCGATGTGTGATATGACGCGCCTTGTTCAAATTCCAGATTTAAGTTTCTTCTTTGTATTTTCTTTATTATTGTTATTTATTACATTGTTTATTTTATTATAAATCTTACAAATTTTATTTAATTATTTAACTATTTGTGCTTTTGCTGGCATAGCTGTTCGTACTCCACTGTTCTTTGGAAATGACTTTCATTGCTACTTATATTTCTTCTGTATTGATTTTTAATTGTCCATTCCTTGTTAATTGTATATTCCAAAAGGGTTGGTCATTTTTCGTTAATGTTTGTGTTCAAAGATCTCTGTATTTCCAAATTTCATCTTGGAATTACTTAACCAATTCAATAATTTCAGATAAAATTTAAATATATGTATAAATACAGCAAAAACATAACATAACATAAAAAACATACTTACGTTCCAGAATGCACTGTATCTTTACTTTAAAATATATGTTAATTTATTAATTCTTTTCCTTTCTTCTACAAAATATGAAACTTGTACCACGAATTTTTGACGGCTCTAACATATGATAAACGTAAAATGTCAAAAAAGAAATATTTTAAATACACCACATTCAACATTCAGTATATTTGCATATATTTCGCTTACTATTATAATATATGAAAACATAATTCAATTCATAATATCTTTTTCAAATAAAAGTTTCATATTGAATTGTCAAATTTGACAGATGAGAACCGTGATTCATCTTAAATGTAGACATGGCCTCTGGGATCCATTGTTTTAGTGTACCAATTTTACGCAGTTTTTATTTAAAAAAAAAAACCACTCACAGTAAAAATATGAGACCCCCAAAAGGCACTCCGGCACAATAGACACTACAACTTGAGAAAAAAATTACAGCAATTACTTAAATGGACCAGGAGTTTAAGCTGGACACAGGATCGGTGATCGTCGAGATGAATCCAAATATATATAGATAGTGAATCTATCGTTTTAGTATATAAGACTAGCGAATTCTCGGCTACGCCGAGCATTCGCTAGAGCTCCGCTGTCAGTGCAAAAAACAAATGCCGATCGACATGAAACAATTATTTCATATTTCCACGTCAGGCCTCACCGAGACCTTTCATTAGATTGCAAACACGATATACTTCTAATAATTTTTTGCAAAAAACAAAAGCCGGTCGACATGAAACAATTTTGTCATTTATGTACCTCGACTCTCACCGAGACCTTTCATTTGGTACCATACACGACAAACTTTTGACAACTTTCTGCATAAAACAAAAGTCGATCGACGTGAAACATTTTTATCATATGTACACTCTAGCCCACACCGAGACTTTTCATTTGATACCAAACACTATATACTTGTGAGAACCTTTTGCAAAAAAAAGCCGATCGACATTGACCATTTGCGTTAATTCTGCACACCAGCCTACATTGAAACCTTTCATTTGATACTAAACACCACACACTTCTGACAACTTTTTGCAAAAAACAACTACCGATCGACATAGCACATTTTTGTCAATTCTGCATGCTAGCCCTCTCCGAGACCTTTCATTTGATACCAAACACGACATACTTCTGACAACTTTTTGCATAAAACAAAAGCCGACCGACATGGAACATTTTTGTCAATTCTGCACGCCAGTCCTCAACGAGACCTTTCATTTGAGACCAAACTCGACATACCTTTGAGAAATTTTTTCGAAAATTAAAAACCGATCAACATTGACCTTTTTTGTTAATTCTACACGCCAGCTCTTATCGAGCTTTTTCATTTAATACCAAACACTACATATTTCTCACAACTTTTTGCAAAAAACAAAAACCAATCGACATAGCACATTTTTGTCAATACTGCACGCTAGCCCTCAACGAGACCTTTCATTTGAGACCAAACACGATATACTTCTAATAATTTTTTGCAAGAAATAAAAGCCAGTCGACATGAAACATTTTTGTCATTTATGTACCCCAGCCCTCACCGAGACCTTTCATTTGATACCATACACGACACACTTCTGACAACTTTTTGCAAAAAACAAATACAGATCGACGTAGCACATTTTTGACAATTTTGCACGCTAGCCTTCTCCGAGACCTTTCATTTGATACCAAACACGACCTACTTCTAACAACTTTTTGCATAAAACAAAAGCCGATCGACATGGAACATTTTTGTTAATTTTGCACGCTAGCCCTCATCGTGACCTAGCCAAATATAACATTGACTGTCTTCAGTAACGTTCATTTAGGAATATTTGTTCTTTGTTTAGTTACTTTATTATTAATATTGACTTACGTAATTTGAAAATACCCAAACACGACTTTTTTCTGACAACATTTTGCAAAAAACAAATTCTAATCTACGTAGAATATTTTTGTCATTCGTGCACACCAGTCCGTATTGTGTCGTTTCCTTAAAACCCAAGGGCGACCTACTTCTAACAACTTTTTATGAAAAATAAATGCAGATCGACATGACACATTTTTTTTGACATTTTAAAACTGGCTTTTATGGTTTCCTTTCTTTTGATAACAAACACAGTAAAGTATTCAATTTATTTTATTTAGGAATATTTGATATTTATTTAGTTACTTTATATTTTGGCAACACTGTTTGTATTAAAAAATAGTAGTTAATTTTTAAAATTATAAATTTATATTGTCAATCTTAATACAACTGCCACTGTCTTCAGTGAAGTTAGTTTAGGAATATTTGGTTTTAATTTAGTTCCTTCATTACACATTTGGCAACATTGCCTTTTGACATTGGAAACGTCAAAATTTATTTTAATTAAATACGTTATGTTTTAAACTTAAATTAATTGTAACACCTTTGCTCAAGACTATTATACATGAGACTGTAATCATTTCTTTAATATCAATGTTCTATTACAAAATACAATCGTTTAAAGTTCACAGACTGTTTGTCAAAAGTGACAGATCACAGCGTGATTCTTTTTAAATTTAGACATGGCTACTAGGATCTTTAGTTTCAAGATTGTTTTAAAATTAAAAAAAATGTGTGGTTTTTATTAATTTACGCAAAAACTGCTCGACGTAAAAATATGAAACACCAAAAAGGCACACCTACGCATCATTCTCTACAACTTGATATTATTATACATATCAATTTCATAAATGGTTAAGGCTGTAGGTTTGTCCGAAAATTTGGCGATCGTCATGATGAAAATAAATATAGATTAGGACACATGCCTTTTAGTATATAGGACTAGCGAATTCTCGGCTACGCCGAGCATTCCCTAGAGCTCCGCTGTCAGTGGAAAAAACAAATTCCGATCGACATGAAACAATTATTTCATATTTGCACGTCAGGCCTCACAGAGACCTTTCATTAGATTGCAAACACGATATACTTCTAATAATATTTTGCAAAAAACAAAAGCCGGTCGACATGAAACATTTTTGTCATTTATGTACCCCAACTCTCACCGAGACCTTTCATTTGATACCATACACGACATACTTCTGACAACTTTCTGCATTAAACAAAAGTCGATCGACATGAAACATTTTTATCATATCTACACGCTAGCCCACACCCAGACTTTTCATTTGATACCAAACACTATATACTTCTGACAACTTTTTGCATAAAACAAAAGCCGATCGACATGGAACATTTTTTGTCAATTCTGCACGCTAGCCCTTAACGAGACTTTTCATTTGATATCAAACACGATATACTTCTGACAACTTTTTGCAAAAAACAAAAACCGATCGACATAGTACATTTTTGTCAATTCTGCAGGCTAGCCCTCTCCGAGACCTTTCATTTGATACCAAACACGACATACTTCTGACAACTTTTTGCATAAAACAAAAGTCGAACGACATGGAACATTTTTGTCAATTCTGCACGCTAGCCCTCAACGTGACTTTTCATTTGATACCAAACACCACACACTACTGACAACTTTTTGCAAAAAACAAATACCGATCGACATAGCACATTTTTATCAATTCTGCACGCTAGCCCTCTCCGAGACCTTTCATTTGATATCAAACACGATATACTTCTGACAACTTTTTGCAAAAAACAAAAACCGATCGACATAGTACATTTTTGTCAATTCTGCAGGCTAGCCCTTTCCGAGACCTTTCATTTGATACCAAACACGACATACTTCTGACAACTTTTTGCATAAAACAAAAGCCGATCGACATGGAACATTTTTGTCAATTCTGCACGCTAGCCCTTATCGAGCCTTTTCATTTGATACCAAACACCACATACTTCTCACAACTTTTTCTAAAAAACAAAAGCCGTGCGATATAGAACATTTTTGGACATTTTGCACGCTAGCCCTCATCGTAACCTAGCCTAATATAACATTCACTATCTTCAGTAACGTTCATTTGGGAATATTTGTTCTTTGTTTAGTTACTTTATTAAACATATGGCAATATTGACTTATGTAATTCGAAAATACCCAAACACGACATTTTTTTGACAACATTTTGCAGAAAACAAATTCTAATCTACGTAGAACATTTTTGTCATTCGTGCACACCAGTCCGTATTGTGTCGCTTCCTTAAAACCCAAGGACGACCTACTTCTAACATCTTTTTACGAAAAACAAATGCAGATCGACAGGACACATTTTTTTTGTCATTTTAAAACTGGTCCTTATGGTTTTCTTTCTTTTACTAACAAATACAGCAAAGTATTCAATTTATTTTATTTAGGAATATTTGATTTTTATTTAGTTACTTTATAATTTGGCAACACTGTTTGTATTAAAAAATAGTAGTTAATTTTTAAATTTATAAATTTAAAGTTAGTTTAGGAATATTTGGTTTTAATTTAGTTACTTCATCACGCATTTGGCAACATTGACTTTTGACATTGCAAACGTCAAAATTTATATTAATTAAATACGTTATATTTTAAACTTAAATTAGTTGTAACACATTTGCTCAAGTCTATTATTCATGATACTGTTTTTAAATCTTTGATATCAATGTTCTATTGAAAGATATAATCATTTAAAGTTCATAGGCAGATTGTCAAAAGTGACAGAGGACCTCGTAACTCTTTTTAAATTTAGACATGCCTACTAGGATCCATTGTTTCAAGTTATTAATTTTGCACAGTTTTTATTTTTTTACACAAGAACCACTTACAGTAAAAATATGAGACTCCCAAAAGGCACAACTACACCTTATTCCCTGCAATCTAAAAAAAAAATTACAACAATCCCTTTCATGATTCAGGCAGTTAGGCTTGCCACAAAATTTGGCGATCGTCATGATGAAAATAAATAAACATCACGACACATGCCTTTTTAGTATATAGGACTAGTGAATGCTCGGCTGCGCTGTCAATGTAAAAAAACAAATGCCGATCGACATGAAACAATTATTTCATATTTCCACGTTAGACCTCACCGAGACCTTTCATTAGATTGCAAACTCGATATACTTCTAATAATTTTTTGCAAAAAACAAAAGCTGGTCGACATGAAACATTTTTGTCATTTATGTACCCCAACTCTCACCGAGACCTTTCGTTTGATACCATACACGACAACTTCTGACAACTTTCTGCATAAAACAAAAGTCGATCGACATGAAACATTTTTATCATATCTACACGCTAGCCCACACCGAGACTTTTCATTTGATACCAAACCCTATATACTTGTGACAACCTTTTGCAAAAAACAAAAGCCGATCGACATTGACCATTTTCGTTAATTCTACACACCAGCCTTCATTCAAACCTTTGATTTAATACCAAACACCACACACTTCTGACAACTTTTTGCAAAAAACAAATACCGATCGACAAAGCACATTTTTTTTCAATTCTGCACGCTAGCACTCTCCGAGATCTTTCATTTGATACCAAACACGACATACTTCTGACAACTTTTTGCATAAAACAAAAGCCGATCGACATGGAACATTTTTGTCAATTCTGCACGCTAGCCCTCAACGAGACCTTTCATTTAATATATATATATATATATATATATATATATATATATATATATATATATATATATAAGTTATGTTACTATTCTCATAAGTCACACCACACTTCAGATTCTTATTTCATATTTCCTACGGAATATGAGAATCTGCAATATCAGCTTCCTTTGTGAGAAACTGTAATAATTTGTATTTTAGACTTTAACATTAGAATTAGAATGTATCTGGCATCCAAACAGAACAGTTGTAATCCGCTTTATATTTTAAAATAAATTTTTAAAAACTTGGTTGTTGTTTCAATAATCTTAACTGGCGCAGTCGGTAGGATAGTTAAGAGGTTTGCTACACCGAAATTCAATACGAATCAATTCGTTAAAGTGTGCAAATCGTTGGTTTCAACCATTTACTTAACAATTCCAATTTTAAAATAAATTTCCAACGGCAAGTGCAAAACCTGCAATCCTGAGGAATCAACCTATGGGTCAGCAACCACAGGCGATACAACCAGATTGGCGATCATCCGAGGGCCTCCAGAGGTACAACTCGTTGAAGGTGATCATCTGCAGTTCTGTACGAGCATTCTCCTGGTCCGGCAGCTCAACGCCCCCAGTCCCAACCCCCTCAGCAACAAGCAGCCCCATGAAGTTCTTACCCTTACTTTTATTGTATTAAATTTTTATTTATTGTAAAAATTGTTAAATAATTATTGCAGTCAAAATTGACCAATTAATTAATTCACTAAATACCTTAAATATTAATAATACCACCAGAATGACTCCCCCGGTAACTGTACCAGGTGTTCTGGCTAATCTTGACACTAGTGTGTTAAGAATAGTAGATTTAATCCCTGAATATAATGGACAAAAGAAAACCTTATCCCATTTTATAAAATCTACAGAGGAAATTTTAGAAATTATAAATCAAACCAATCCCTCTGAAATAACTAAATCACTAACACTTATAACTATTAAAAAGAAAATAACTGGAAAAGCTAGTGAATATTTAACAACCTGTCCATCCATTCCAACATGGAAAGACTTGAAAGACTTTTTAATTTCACAATACCAAGACAAAAGGAATGAATGTACTTTGATGATTGAATTGTGTCAATTACAACAGACTAAAGAATCAATCTTCGATTTTCTAAAAAGGTACAATGATTTATTTCTACTCTATGTCAATAATATTGAAAATAAATATTGTGCGCAATCAGTACAAGATTTCAAAAAGTTTGGCCATAAATTTGCGACACAATGTTTTATAAGAAATTGTAAAGAACCTTTTAAATCCCAATTAGCAGCAAGAAAACCGTCCACTTTGGATGAAATCAATAACTTAATTACAAACGATTTTCAATATTATAAAATAAATACAACTCAACACAACTCTAACGCGACAAACACTCAACCCAGACAGTACACATCTCCCATGGTGAAATATCCTCAAAATAAGCCAACGCAACAGCAAACAACATACCAATCTCAACCCGGCCCATCCAAATTCCCTTCACAACCAATTAAAATTCAACGTTCATCACAACCTACACCAATGTCAATTTCAACTCGCTCGTTTAGACCAAACCCAAATTATTTTAAACCTACGGGAAGACCAAATTTTATTTCGGAAGAAATTAATAATGTAGAAAATTACGATGAATTCGATCCAGAAAATCCGGACGAATTGGAAGACAATACAGAATACACAAAGGAGGAAAATTGCAATGAATCAAACGAGCATGAAAATTTTCACATAGACCCGTGTCTCAACTTGAATTCTTAGCTATTAATATGATTTCAAAATTGCCATACATTAAACTACAAGACTTATTTATTCTTATCGATACTGGATCATCCCAAAATTTTATAAATAAAAACTACGTTTATAAAAATAGAGCAAAATTTAAAATATTTAAAGAACACTTCAAAATTCAAACGATGAACGGAGAGTCAGAAGGTTCAGAATACACATTTATTAAATATAAAACTAAAAATATTAAATGTTACTTATATAATTTCCACAAATCATTTCATATCTTACTTGGTTTCAACGCTTTAAAATTATTGCAAGCACAAATTAATTTAAATAAAGAAGAAATAAAACTATTAAACAATAAACATAAATTTAATTATTTTAATGAAAAGTCTAAACCAGTCTTTAATACAGAAATATTAAACACTTTAAAAATAAGACACGAACATTTAAATCGGGAAGAATTAAACGAATTAACTAAAGTATTAAATCAATATAAGGATCTGACTATTTTAGAAAACGAGAAACTGACATTCACATCTAAAATAAAACACAAAATCTTAACAACCGATGATATTCCGTGTTATGCTAAAAATTATAAATTCCCCGAAATTTATAAAAAACAAGTAGAGGAGGAAGTTGATAAATTACTACATGATGGTATTATACAACACAGCTATTCACCGTGGAACAGTCCCATTTGGGTGGTTGAAAAGAAACCAGACGCCTCCGGTATAAAAAAAATCCGCATTGTAAACGATTTTCGAAAATTAAATGACAAAACTGTCGATGATCGGTTTCCCATACCTGACATAACTGAAATTTTAAATAAACTTGGTACATCTGCATATTTCACTACTCTCGATCTCACTAGTGGATTCCACCAAATCGAAATGGATCCCAATGACACAGAAAAGACAGCATTCTCCACTGAAAAAGGTCATTTTGAATATAAACGCATGCCATTCGGCCTAAAGAACGCCCCCGCGACGTTTCAAAGACTAATGAATTTTGTTCTGAGAGACGTAATTAACAAAATTTGTTATGTCTACTTGGATGATATTATTGTATTAGGTTCATCACTTCAGGAGCACATACAAAATTTAAAAATAATATTTAACTTATTGCGTGAGGCAAATCTAAAAATTCAACTAAATAAATGTGAATTTCTAAGGAAAGAAGTAGCCTATCTGGGGCATATCATAACAACAAACGGCATTAAGCCAAACCCGGAAAAAATAAGAGCTGTACAAAATTTTCCACTACCAAAAACGACTAAGCAAATAAAATCATTTTTAGGCTTATTAGGTTATTATAGGCGTTTTATACAGGATTTTGCCAGAATAACAAAACCATTCACAAATTGTCTAAAGAAAAATAGCAAAATTAACTATGAAAGTAAAGAGTATCAGCAATGCTTTGAAAAATGTAAATCTCTTCTTAATAACAGCCCGATTCTACAATACCCAAATTTTAATCACGATTTTATTTTACCACAGACGCGAGTGATTACGCATTAGGTGCTGTTTTATCACAAAATATAAATGGCAAAGATCTTCCCATTGCGTACGCTTCTCGGACTCTGAATAATCATGAAGAAAATTATGCCGCAATAGAAAAAGAATTGTTAGCTATTGTGTGGGCGACGAAACATTTTAGGACCTATTTGTATGGTAGAAAATTCAAAATTGTCACCGACCACAAACCTTTGACTTGGCTAGAATCATTAAAGGAACCTAATCAAAAATTAATCCGGTGGAAGTTGAAATTAAAAGATTATGATTATTCCATAGAGTATAAACAGGGAAAACAAAATTATGTTGCTGATGCGCTTTCCAGAATAAAACCAGATTTCGAAATCATTTATAAAAGCGAAGATATTTTTGAAAATAAATTACCGCTGGTTCACTGTATCTCAAAGGATTTTCACATGTCGCAAGGATTTGCCTTACAAGTAAATAATTTATATAAGACAAAACAATTGCAGGATAAAATCAAAATTATTGATAATAAAATAGCTATTCAAAATTATAATAATCAAATTATAATTCATTTAATAACAAAAGATAACTATAATTCTAAACCCTCTTTAGCAAAAATAAAAAATTGTTTAAATAAATTATTAGAGTATCTTATTGAAAACGATATTTACGAAATTAAAATGCCAAAAATTTGTTCGGGACACGATAAAAAGAACTGGTCAACAATAGAAAATTTAATAAAGGAAACATTTGGAAATTCTCATATCAAAATTAATATTCATGAATTAATCGTAACCCAAGAAGTGATGAATAATGAGAATGATAAGGACAATGATAACCAGTCACTCCAAGTAGAACACTCAGATACGGACTCAGTTACAATTCATTAGGACGATGAACGCCCCATTAATGGACTCTCATATTTAGACGGTCCTATAAACTACGGCTATAACCAAATTATTGTAAAAGAATCTGATCGAAATTCCGTTGACATAGAAAAATTATTTGACACAAAACAACGAATATATTTGTATCTTAACAAAATTAACTCCAATAAAGCTATTTTAGAATTTATAAAAACTTATTGTCAGCCTCATGTAAATTATCATTGTTTAATTCCTGAAACATTCAAATTAAACTTTAATACTGTTTTACAAACCTATTTCAAAGCTGGATTTTACAAATTCATACAATGTACAAATTTACTTGTTCATGTCCAAGATAGAGATGAACAATTAATGATAATAAGAAACTACCACGAAGGAAAATCTATTCATAAAGGAATTTCTGAAACATATGCTAAATTAAAATCAATTTATTACTTCCCTAACATGATAAAAGAGATTCAAAATTTCATAAATAAATGTGAAACCTGTTTAAAAAATAAGTACGAAAGAAGACCGATCCAAGTTCCTAATATTCTAACCCCAACTGCAGATAAACCACTACAAATAATTCATTTAGATATTTTATCATTAGAAAAACAGAAATTTCTTACTATCATTGACAGCTTTTCGAAATTCGCACAGGCTTATAAAATTAAAGATCAAAATTCAATTACTATCATATCTAAATTAATTAAATTTTTCTCACATTTTGGATTACCCGAAAAGGTAATAACCGATAAAGGAACAGAATTCAATAACAAATTATTAACAGAATTTTTACTTAATAGAAATATAACATTACATATTACTAGTACCAATAATCCGAAAGCAAATGGAAATATAGAACGATTTCATAGCTCTCTAATTGAAACTATTCGAATTTTAAACAATGAACCAAATTTCAAATCCTTACCTTTAAAAGAGAAAGTAATCTATAGTTTAATTGCATATAATAATAGTATACATTCTTCAACAAAAAATTCACCCTTCCAGATCCTTTTGGGTCACATAAACAATAACCAAATATGTCAACCAGAAGAAGTAGTGATTGAGGAATATAATATTAAACATTCGCGTATAATGGAGGAATTGTTTAAACAGATTAAACAAAATATTATAAATAAAAAGGAAAAGTATAGCGGACCCATAAAAATGAACGTAGAAATCCCTCAAACCGTCTATATTAAACAACATAAACGAAATAGCGGAAAAATAGAGAAGCCTAAATATAAAAAACAAATTTTAAAAGAAATAATTCCTGAACGCGGACAAATTATAACAACTAAAAATATAAAAACTAAAATAGATCAACTAAAGAAACCTCGTATAATTTCAGATATTTTAATATCGAAGGGTCACGGGGAGAACACTTCCTCAACGTAACCGAGAATGCCGGAATTAACATAATTAATTTAGGTAATGCCTATATTATTAATAATTATAATTATATTTATGCTAACATATCATTTGATAATATTAATAATAATTATAATAATTTAATTAGCTACAAAAATGACTTGTATACTCAAATGGATAACCTAACTGCACATTAAGAAAATGATAAAACTTTATTGGATAACTCCATTAACAATATCGAAATGAAAATCCATATTATTCAAAAACCCAACAGGGTTAAAAGAGGTCTTATAAACGGACTCGGTACCGTGGTAAAAAGTATAACCGGTCTTTTGGATCAAGAAAATAGAGAAAATTATGATAAAATAATTAACAAAATAAGAAGTAATCAAGGAAATATAATAAGTAGTATAAATGAACAAATCGAAATTAATCAAAATTTCACTAAACAATTTAACACACAAATACAATTGATGAATAAAAATAATTTACTAATAGAACAAGAATTAAAATCAATGAATATAGCGATGAAACAAATTTATAATGAAATGGACGTAATAACTATACATCAATTATTTCAAAATTTATTAACCTTGAGTAATCAAATTTATTTAGCACTTTTGCAAATCGAAGAAACTCTTTCTTTCTGCAGTCTAAATACACTATACTTCGGATTAATTTCTCGTGAAGAAATAAATCATTACATGAACAAACACACCAAAGAACCAATAAAATCATTACTACAAGAAAATTACATGAATAACAAAATTTTGAAAACAGTCTGTTATCTTAATACACAATTGGAAATTCTAATTGAAATTCCTATTCTGGAACAAAGAACTAATATTCATCAAGTTACTCGTATTCCTACATTAAAAAATGAGAATTTAATAACGTTAAATATTCCCACTGGCTTCTATTCAATTGTTAATAAAGAAGTTTATAAATTAGAACATTGCATTTGTATAAATGATAGACTATTTATCTGTAAGGAAATTAATAATATTAACGAAAATTGTCTGTCTGAGATATATTTTAATAAATTAAATACTCACTGTAAGCAAGTCATTCTTGAAAAGCATAATTATATTATAAAGATAGATTTTACTAATATTAAGTATATAATATCTCCATTTGAAGGAGAATATAAAATAGAATGTGAGAGCGAAATAATTAATAAAAATTTACGTGGCATATTTTTCACACATAATTGTAAAATCAATAATGTAATTGAGAAATATTCTCTTAGTTTTGGAAAAATGATAAATTTAAAAGTAGATCGCAATAAACACGAATTTTTTCCTACTATTAGAACATTCGAGAAATTACAAAATTTAGAACTAATAACTATAAAACTTATAAAACCTATAATAGAAAATAATGATAGCTCACACTCTATTTTCAATAGTGTAATTATAAGTATTGTTTTAATTATAATATTAATAATTATCATAGGGAAATTATTTAAGAAATATCGTAACAAGGGAGCTGACAATGAACAAAATTCAACAAATATTATTCAAACATAAATTGTTTAAATAATATTTAACTTAAGGGGGAAGGAGTTATGTTACTATTCTCATAAGTCACACCACACTTCAGATTCTTATTTCATATTTCCTACGGAATATGAGAATCTGCAATATCAGCTTCCTTTGTGAGAAACTGTAATAATTTGTATTTTAGACTTTAACATTAGAATTAGAATGTATCTGGCATCCAAACAGAACAGTTGTAATCCGCTTTAAATTTTAAAATAAATTTTTAAAAACTTGGTTGTTGTTTCAATAATCTTAACTTATATATATATATATATATATATATATATATATATATATATATATATATATATATATTTATATATTTGTAGACTATTATTTATTATAGAAATAGGTTTCACTATTTTAAAAGTGATAAACTACATTCAAACCTGTAATCAAAACTTTAACTTATGTGACAAATGTAAGTACTTAAAGGATAGCCTATTGGTTTTTTAAATTTTTAGAAAAATATAAATTTTGTTATAATTATACCCGAACCTGTGATGAAGACATTTGAACCTTTTTACATATGTAACTGGTAAACAATTAGCTATTTATATATAAATATTAATGTTATACCTTAAAGTAAATGTACTAAACATCATATCAGCCAATTGAAATTCATTGTGTTACTGTATTTCCAAATAAAATTTGATTATTTTTTAATTTACAATTTTGTTGAGTACCAACCTAAAAGTCTTGTGGTATAAACTATGGACTATTTAAAAAGGGTCATATTCCCATAATACCTTTACAGAAATGAAGGTCATTTTAAATGTAAACCTGGTTAAACTTGGCAAAGATTACCTAGTTTTATGACTCCAATAAAATTTAAATTATAGAATCTCTCATCACTTATATTTAAATACAAATAGATAACACAGATATAAAAAAATCTGATGTGTCCAACACATTAACTTCAATATATTCTACATAAGTTTTTCCGTACATTCAATTTACTACTCGGTGAATATTTGGTTTAAAAAGGTGTTTACTGTTTCATACATCAGTTACAAATGGATAAATGGATAGATACTTTGTTTATGTAAACGTTTACATCTGAGAAATCATCTCATTTCATTATAAAATATTACAGAATTTTGAAAAATGTAATCTCTATTGTAATCAAATGTTTTCATCAGAAATGTTAAGAAATGCGTAAAGAAAGAGTAAATTGCAATTAATAATAAGTTTAATAAAGTCCAGATACATAATTTATTTATATACTAATTATTGTACATTAAATTGTTAAACAATTCCCTCCAAAACTGTATGAAATAAAAGCTTGTCAGTTTTTCTACGTAATCAGAAAAAATCTATAGTCTAACTATCTAGAATATGTATAAATTAGATTTAAAAGTATTTATATATAAGGGAAGAATACTGTACAGTATGAATTTACCTCTGGAAGTGTTTGAATAGTAATCAAATATATATCAATTTTGAAATGTAGTTTTCTTGATTAAATAATCCATTCTGGAATATTCTTTAGTTTGCATTTAATAAAGAATATGTTTTACTATTACTTATTTTTATAATTATTGCCCAATAGATTGTTTTAGTTTATTAAAAATTCCATATTAGAGTATCTGAGTACGTGTAGGTTATAGTCTCATCTAAAAAATAAAATATTTAACTATTAATACATAAATATTTATATTCTATATAAAAGTACCTGTATTACAGATGATTTCTTATTAAATTTCGTACAATATTTCATTATACATTTTAGTAAATATGACATTTTTCACTTAGTTGTCTTTAACTCAAGTGTCAAATGAACCATTTTTGTTAAATTTTATAATATCGTGCAATTTTTCTGGTATCATTTTCAAGGATACGTTATAATAATGATTTTCATCCAACGAATCGCCTTATTATAGAAAACGCATTTCTCGATTAATATTTGGTTTCAGAAAGTGTTTATTGTTTGAAATATCAATGATAAATGAATAATTGGATAGATACGTTGTTTTATAAAAGTTTTTATATAAAAAATCATTTCATTCCATAACAAAATACAATAGAATTTTTAAAAATCAAATCTTTGTTGTAATCAACTACTTTCATCTGAAATTTGATGAAAGAATACATAAAGAATGTATAAAATGCAGTTACTTACAGTTTATTATAATCCAGATACATAATTCAAAATAATTATTGTACAATAAATTATTAAACATTTCTTCCAAGTGGGTACGAAGGAAAGGTTTGTCAGTATTTTTAAATAAATGTGTTTATGACTGAATACGACACGCCTTGATTGAATTCCAGAATTTATTTTTTTGTCAATAGTGTTATTATCCGTAATATTATGTTATTTCTTTCTATAAATATATTCTTGTTTAGATATCTTAACCAATTAAACACTATAACTGAAATGAAAACACATATCTAAATACAGCCAAGAATATATAAAATTACATACTTACATTACAAAATGTAGTGTAGTTTTACTTCTAAACTAATTTTACTATATATGTCTCCAAGCAAATACCAGACTTGCATTATGATTGTTTGATTATATTGTAAATAAGGTTTTCAGTAAATTATTATGTATAGAGCGCGGATTATATGCATTTGCATATATTGTACAATTGTGCATATTATTATTTACTTTACAAATGTTCACATTTCATAAAAAAATTATCAATCTATGGTTTTAAATTTTTGCATATTTTGCATATGTCAACATTTATTATATATTTTGAATTTCTTTGCATATATTTGTGATTTGTGCATATAATTTCATATTTTATGCTTTTTAAACAATAATTTTGAATTTTAAATTTGAAATGAAGAATAAAATTTATATTCGGGCTATCTTGTCAATATTCGCTCAACTTCGATACTAATGAGGTCATTTCACATTTTTGTTTTATTTTTTTCCTGAAAGTCTACCGTCTACAATATATGTAAATAATATTATCGTGTCATTTGGGTACATTTTTTGTAGATATAATTTTTTGAAATTAGACTTCTATTTCAAATCTCAACAGGACGCCGTTTGCCAATACGTCACGAATCAGAATGATCAGCTCACTCTTGCGGACGAAATGTAAATTTCGTTCACCATGCTTTACCTAAATATATAAATATATTAGTAGTAGTTCTGCACTAATATAAACAAAACAAAAATCTGCGTACTTTACCTCTGACAATATAAATGTTAGGTTACTTTACATCACAAAGTATAAAATATACTTCCTGCGTTACACTGACGTTCAACTTGTAGCGCCTCGGTGTATGTGTAAGTGTGAGATGTATCTTTGTGTGAGTTTTTGATTCGTGACGTCACGAAATTCGCAGCACGAATATCTTATAATAAAGTTATGAATGAAAAGTATTATATTTCGCCGTACATTATATTGCAATATGTATAGTAAGTGTCGCAGGTTCCATATAAGTAAAAAAATCGTAACATTTTTTTTTGAAATGACCCTATTACTTCTGCACCTATGTTTTTGTTGCGGAACATGTGAACAGTGGCTCCAATAATGCATGCCGCTGTTTTGAAAAATGATTTGTACATTTACACCAGGCTACGGAAACTTGAATGTACGAGCTTCAAATCATCTATCAGAGTCATTAGCGTTAGAAACCTAAAACAAATTTGCATGCGTATATACGTATATGTAGTGTTCATTTTGAACCAACGTACAAATCTTCTGGCAAACCTAGATGGGTTCAGGAAATTCAAAATTGTAACAATATTACAATATTGTGTGCATATTCGTATATGTATATTATTTTATATGTATTTATATTATAAATTGTAACATTAAATACTTTTATATTTTATTTTAATTAAAAAGCAAATATCTAAACTTTCTTGCAATGCGAGTTGCCTACATATGACGTTTGAGTGTTTAGGTTTCTACTGCAATTGGCGCTGTATTTTGTCCGAAGAAATACTATTGCAGTTCTACATCTATAAGAAGTTAAGGTTATTTGTGATTTACACTATTATTTTGTTTTGTTATGTTGTCCTTATGTTAATGTTTTGTGGTTATTGTTTACATATTTACAATTTTAAAATGTCAAAATCACTTGGTAGTGTAAGATCTCAGCAATTCAAACAATGGGTTCAAAAATATCAGTTCCTCAAAGTAGACAATGATATTGTGTTCTGTACAGTTTGTGAAAAAAAGGTATTTGTTGAATTTATTATTTGTATACATCTATAACCTGTAATTCGAATTTGTTATTATTAGATAAAGGCTGACAAGAAATTTCAAATAGACCAGCATGTAAAAACAGCGGCACATGGAAGAAAAGCTTCTTCAAACCCAGAACTCCGACAACAGAGTCTTGATTCCTGTGTTGCAAATTTAAAACAAAAAACAAACAACTCATTTCCCAGTGATTTGTGTAATATGATGGTCAAAGCGAATATACCATTGCGAAAACTGGATAAACCGGCCTTTACAATTTTTCTAGAAAAATATTGCAATTCTGAAAATATTCCTTCGGAGACGCTATTAAGAAAACGATATATAAATGAAATTTTCATGGAGACTTTTTCCAATATTGAAAATCTAGTTGATAATAATTATTTGTGGATATCGGTAGACGAAACTACCGATGTCATGGGACGGTTTATTGCAAATTTAATTGTAGGCATTTTAAATGACGATTGTCCTTCGAAATCATATTTGGTCGCTGTTAAAGTTCTAGATATGACAAATAATGCTACTATATCTAGATTTGTCAATGAAAGTTTAAGTAACCTGTTTTTACCAGACCCGGTACCATATGATAAAATAATTTTATTAGTAACTGACGCTGCAAAATACATGATAAAAGCAGCACAAAATTTAAAAGTATTATTTCCGAATTTAATACATGTCACCTGTCTCGCTCATGGAATCAATCGACTTGCAGAGAAGGTCAGAGAATTATTTAATGATCTGAATGATCTGATAAATTTTACCAAAAAGGTTTTTCTGAAAGCTCCACTGCGAGTACAACATTACAAAGACAAACTACTCAACCTTTCATTACCGCCCGAACCTGTACTCACTAGGTGGGGTACTTGGTTGGATGCTGCAATTTTTCATTCGGATAACTAAACAAATGTCAAAAATATAATAACTTTTTTTGATTCTTAAGGTGCATCGTCTGTTGAAAACTACAAGAAACTAATTCAAACCAAAAATAAAGAACTAATCAACCAATTGGCATTCATAAAGAGTAATTATTCAGAATTAAGTCAAGCAATAAAAGCTCTAGAAATTTCAGGTTTAACGTTAACAGAAGCTTTAGATATTGTAGAAAATTTAAAAAATAAATTAAAAAACGTTTCAGGCGACATTGGGGAGCAAGTATATAAAAAATTTAACGATGTATTAATTAATAATCCGGGTTATAACGAAATTAGCAATATAAGAAGTATTTTAAATGGAAATTCAGCTCCAAATATATTGTGTAAATTTAAATATGCTCCAATAACATCATGTGATGTCGAATGAAGATTTTCTGTTTATAAAAGTGTATTAAGTGATCGCAGACAGAGTTTCAAACCAGAAACTTTAGAAAAATATATAATTATTGTTTCGATAAAAACAATGAAGCTAATTAAATAATTATACAAATTTAGCAAAAATGTTATATAAGCTGTTATATAATAAGATATTCAAAATGTGTTCCTTATTTAAAAATTATATTACTGATATTATTTGTGTACCTATATTGTAGTTGATACAAAATTTATATGTAAGTTGTGTTAATTTTATGTGATTTTTTGTGCATTATGACAAAATGTTATTTATTTTCCTTATTATTTAATAATAATATATAATAAAGTTGCATATCTGCATACATTTGTAAAATATTGCATATTTATTTTTTATGTGCATATAATGGGCATATTTTGGCCTTATTTCAATGCATATTGCATGCATATATCTGTTACATTTCTTTGCATATAATCCGCGCTCTATTTATGATCTATACTATGAATAATTTTAGCATTGGACATACAAAAGTGACTAAAACGTGGTACCAATCAGATAATAAACATTCAATTTTCGGGTGTCATTTTAATAAATACGTTGTATATTGTAAGCTATACGGGCTGGAGTCTAGAATACCTAACACACTTGAAATAGCAATTTTCATGTTGCAATGGTTTCTTTTAGCTAAAATATGATGAAGAATTATATAATTTGGGCGCGGAAAGAAATATTTATATGCTTTTTTTACAAAAATAAGTCAGATTTTACCTATTCTTGTTGAATACGTTGTATATTGTAAGCTACGTGGGCTGGATTCTAGAATACCTTCCACACTTGAAATAGCAATTTTCTTGTTGCAATGCTTTCTTTTAGCTAAAATATAATGAAGAATTATAAAATGTGAGCGAGGAAGCAAATATTTATACGATTTTATACAAAAATAAAGTCAGATTTTATCTATTCTTGATGAATACGTTGTATATTGTAAGCTACATGGGCTGGATTCTAGAATACCTACCACACTTGAAACAGCAATTTTCTTGTTGCAATGTTTTCTTTTAGCTAAAATATGATAAAGATTTATAAAATTCGGGCGCGGAAGCAAATATTTATATGAGTTTCCACAAAAATAAAGTCAGATTTGACCTATTCTTCATGAATACGTTGTATATTGTAAGCTACATGGGCTAGATTCTAGAATACCTATTACACTTGAAATAGCAATTTTCTTGTTGCAATGTTATCTTTTAGCTAAAATATGATGAAAAATTAAAAAATTCGGGCGCGGATGCAAATATTTATATGATTTTTTTACAAAAATAAAGTCAGATTTTACCTATTCTTGATGAATACGTTGTATATTGTAAGCTACATGGGCTGGATTCTAGAATACCTACCACATTTTAAATAGCAATTTTCTTGTTGCAATGTTTTCTTCTAGCTAAATTATGATGAAGAATTATAAAATTCGGGAGAGGAAGCAAATATTTATATGATTTTTAAAAAAAATAAAGTCAGATTTTACCTTTTCTTGATGGATACGTTGTATATTGTAAGCTACATGGGCTGGATGCTAGAATACCTACCACACTTGAAATAGCAATTTTCATGTTGCAATGTTTTCTTTTAGTTAATACATATGATGAAAAATTATAAAATTCGATCGCGGAAGCAAATATTTATACGATTTTATACAAAAATAAAGTCAGATTTTATCTATTCTTGATGAATACGTTGTATATTGTAAGCTACATAGGCTGGATTCTAGATTAACTACTACACTTGAAACAGCAATTTTCTTGTTGCAATGTTTTCTTTTAGCTAAAATATGATAAAGATTTATAAAATTCGGGCGCGGGAGCAAATATTTATATGATTTTTTACAAAAATAAAGTCAGAATTTAACTATTCTTGATGAATATGTTGTATATTGTAAGCAACATGGGCAGGATTCTAGAATACCTACCACACTTGAAATAGCAATTTTCATGTTGCAATGTTTTCTTTTAGTTAATATATATGATGAAAAATTATAAAATTCGATCGCGGAAGCAAATATTTACACGATTTTATACAAAAATAAAGTCAGATTTTACCTATTCTTGATGAATACGTTGTATATTGTAAGCTACATGGGCTGGATTCTAGATTACCTACTACACTTGAAACAGCAATTTTCTTGTTGCAATGTTTTCTTTTAGCTAAAATATGATAAAGATTTATAAAATTCGGGCGCGGAAGCAAATATTTATATGATTTTTTACAAAAAAAAAGTCAGATTTTACCTATTCTTGATGAATACGTTGTATATTGTAAGCTACATGGGCTGGATTGTAGAATACCTACTACACTTGAAATAGCAATTTTCTTGTTGCAATGTTTTCTTTTAGCTAAAAGATGAAAAAGATTTATAAAATTCGGGCGCGGAAGCAAATATTTATATGAGTTTTTACAAAAATAAAGTCAGATTTTACCTATTCTTCATGAATACGTTGTATATTGTAAGCTACATGGGCTAGATTCTAGAATACCTACTACACTTGAAATAGCAATTTTCTTGTTGCAATGTTATCTTTTAGCTAAAATATGATGAAAAATTAAAAAATTCGGGCGCGGATGCAAATATTTATATAATTTTTTACAAAAATAAAGTCAGATTTAACCTATTCTTGAAGAATACGTTGTATATTGTAAGCTACATGGGCTGGATTCTAGAATACCTACCACATTTTAAAAAGCAATTTTCTTGTTGCAATGTTTTCTTTTAGCAAAAATATGATGAAAAATTATGAAATTCGGGCGCGGAAGCAAATATTTATATGATTTTTTACAAAAATTATGTCAGATTTTAACTATTCTTGATGAATACGTTTTATATTGTAAGCTACATGGGTTGGATTCTAGAATACCTACCAAACTCAAAATAGCAATATTCTTGTTGCAATGTTTTCTTTTAGCTAAAATATGATGAAGAATTATAAAATTCAGGCCCGGAAGCAAATATTTATATGATTTTTTACAAAAATAATGTCAGATTTTACCTATTCTTGATGAATACGTTGTATATTGTAAGCTACATGGGCTGGATTCTAGAATACCTACTACACTTGAAATAGCAATTTTCTTGTTGCAATGTTTTCTTTTAGCTAACAGATGATAAAGATTTATAAAATTCGGGCGCGGAAGCAAATATTTATATGAGTTTTTACAAAAATAAAGTCAGATTTTACCTATTCTTCATGAATACGTTGTATATTGTAAGCTACATGGGCTAGATTCTAGAATACCTACTACACTTGAAATAGCAATTTTCTTGTTGCAATGTTATCTTTTAGCTAAAATATGATGAAAAATTAAAAAATTCGGGCGCGGATGCAAATATTTATATGATTTTTTACAAAAATAAAGTCAGATTTTACCTATTCTTGAAGAATACGTTGTATATTGTAAGCTACATGGGCTGGATTCTAGAATACCTACCACATTTTAAAAAGCAATTTTCTTGTTGCAATGTTTTATTTAGCAAAAATATGATGAAAAATTATAAAATTCGGGCGCGGAAGCAAATATTTATATGATTTTTTACAAAAATTATGTCAGATTTTAACTATTCTTGATGAATACGTTTTATATTGTAAGCTACATGGGTTGGATTCTAGAATACCTACCAAACTCAAAATAGCAATTTTCTTGTTGCAATGTTTTCTTTTAGCTAAAATATGATGAAGAATTATAAAATTCAGGCGCGGAAGCAAATATTTATATGATTTTTTACAAAAATAATGTCAGATTTTACCTATTCTTGATGAATACGTTGTATATTGTAAGCTACATGGGCTGGATTCTAGAATACCTACCACACTTGAAACAGCAATTTTCTTGTTGCAATGTTTTCTTCTAGCTAAAATATGATGAAGAATTATAAAATTCGGGCGCGGAAGCAAATATTTATATGATTTTTTACAAAAAAAAAAACAGATTTTACCTATTCTTGATGAATACATTGTATATTGTAAGCTACATGGGCTGGATTCTAGAATACCTACCACACTTGAAATAGAAATTTTCTTGTTGCAATGTTTTCTTTTAGCTAAAATATGATGAAGAATTATAAAATTCGGGCGCGGAAGCAAATATTTATATGATTTTTTACAAAAATAAAGTAAGATTTTACCTATTCTTAAAGAATACGTTGTATATTGTAAGCTACATGGGCTGGTTTCTAGAATACCTACCGCACTTGAAATAGCAATTTTCTTGTTGCAATGTTTTCTTATAGCTAAAATATCATGAAGAATTATAAAATTCGGGCGCGGAAGCAAATATTTATATGATTTTTTACAAAAATAAAGTCAGAATTTACCTATTCTTGATGAATATGTTGTATATTGTAAGCAACATGGGCTGGATTCAAGAATACCTACCACAATTGAAATAGCTATTTTCTTGTTGCAATGTTTTCTTTTAGCTAAAATGTGATGAAAAATTATAAAATTCGGGCGCGGAAGCAAATGTTTATATGATTTTTTACAAAAATAAAGTCAGATTTTACCTATTCTTGATGAATACGTTGTATATTGTAAGCTACATGGGCTGGATTCTAGAATAAATACCACACTTGAAATAGCAATTTTCATGTTGCAATGTTTTCTTTAAGTTAATATATATGATGAAAAATTATAAAATTCGATCGCGGAAGCAAATATTTATACGATTTTTTACAAAAATAAAGTCAGATTTTATCTATTCTTGATGAATACGTTGTAAATTGTAAGCTACATGGGCTGGATTATGGAATACCTACCATACTTGAAATGGCAATTTTCTTGTTGCAATGTTTTCTTTTAGCTAAAATATGATAAAGATTTATAAAATTCGGGCGCGGAAGCAAAGATTTATGATTTTTTACAAAAATAAAGTCAGATTTTACCTATTCTTGATAAATACGTTGTATATTGTAAGCTACATGGGCTGGATTCTAGAATACCTAATACTCTTGAAATAGCAATTTTCTTGTTGCAATGTTTTCTTTTAGCTAAAATATGATGAAGAATTATAAAATTTGGGCCCGGAAGCAAATATTTATATGATTTTTTACAAATATAAAGTCAGATTTTACCTTATCTTAATGAATACGTTGTATATTGTAAACTACATGGGCTGGATTCTAGAATACCTACCACACTTGAAATAGCAATTTTCATGTTGCAATGTTTTCTTTTAGTTAATATATATATGATGAAAAATTATAAAATTCGATCGCGGAAGCAAGTATTTATATGATTTTTAACAAAAATAAAGTCAGATATAACCTTTTCTTGATGAATACGTTGTATATTGTAAGCTACATAAGCTGGATTCTAGAATACCTACCACACTTGAAATAGCAATTTTCTTGTTGCAATGTTTTCTTTTAGCTAAAATATGATAAAAAATTATAAAATTCGGGCGCGGAAGCAAATATTTATATGATTTTTTACAAAAATAAAGTCAGATTTTAACTATTCTTGATGAATACGTTGTATTTTGTAAGCTACATGGGCTGGATTCTAGAATACCTACCACACTTGAAATAGCAATTTTCTTGTCGCAATGTTTTCTTTTAGCTAAAATATGATAAAGATTTATAAAATTTGGGCGCGGAAGCAAATATTTATATGAGTTTTTACAAAAACTATTTTACCTATTCTTCATGAATACGTTGTATATTGTAAGCTACATGGGCTAGATTCTAGAATACCTACTACACTTCAAATAGCAATTTTCTTGTTGCAATGTTATCTTTTAGCTAAAATATTATGAAAAATGTAAAAATTCGGGCGCGGATGCAAATATTCATATGATTTTTTACAAAAATAAAGTCAGATTTAACCTATTCTTGATGAATACGTTGTATATTGTAAGCTACATGGGCTGGATTCTAGAATACCTACCACATTTTTAATAGCAATTTTCTTGTTGCAATGTTTTCTTTTAGCTAAAATATGATGAAAAATTAAAAAATTCGGGCGCGTAAGCAAATATTTAGATGATTTTTTACAAAAATTATGTCAGATTTTAACTATTCTTGATGAATACGTTTTATATTGTAAGCTACATGGGTTGGATTCTAGAATACCTACCACACTCAAAATAGGAATATTCTTGTTGCAATGTTTTCTTTTAGCTAAAATATGATGAAGAATTATAAAATTCAGGCGCGGAAGCAAATATTTATATGATTTTTTACAAAAATAATGTCAGATTTTACCTATTCTTGATGAATACGTTGTATATTGTAAGCTACATGGGCTGGATTCTAGAATACCTACCACACTTGAAACAGCAATTTTCTTGTTGCAATGTTTTCTTCTAGCTAAAATATGATGAAAAATTATAAAATTCGATCGCGGAAGCAAGTATTTATATGATTTTTAACAAAAATAAAGTCAGATATAACCTTTTCTTGATGAATACGTTGTATATTGTAAGCTACATAAGCTGGATTCTAGAATACCTACCACACTTGAAATAGCAATTTTCTTGTTGCAATGTTTTCTTTTAGCTAAAATATGATAAAAAATTATAAAATTCGGGCGCGGAAGCAAATATTTATATGATTTTTTACAAAAATAAAGTCAGATTTTAACTATTCTTGATGAATACGTTGTATTTTGTAAGCTACATGGGCTGGATTCTAGAATACCTACGACACTTGAAATAGCAATTTTCTTGTCGCAATGTTTTCTTTTAGCTAAAATATGATAAAGATTTATAAAATTTGGGCGCGGAAGCAAATATTTATATGAGTTTTTACAAAAACTATTTTACCTATTCTTCATGAATACGTTGTATATTGTAAGCTACATGGGCTAGATTCTAGAATACCTACTACACTTGAAATAGCAATTTTCTTGTTGCAATGTTATCTTTTAGCTAAAATATTATGAAAAATGTAAAAATTCGGGCGCGGATGCAAATATTCATATGATTTTTTACAAAAATAAAGTCAGATTTAACCTATTCTTGATGAATACGTTGTATATTGTAAACTACATGGGCTGGATTCTAGAATACCTACCACATTTTTAATAGCAATTTTCTTGTTGCAATGTTTTCTTTTAGCTAAAATATGATGAAAAATTAAAAAATTCGGGCGCGGAAGCAAATATTTAGATGATTTTTTACAAAAATTATGTCAGATTTTAAGTATTCTTGATGAATACGTTTTATATTGTAAGCTACATGGGTTGGATTCTAGAATACCTACCACACTCAAAATAGCAATATTCTTGTTGCAATGTTTTCTTTTAGCTAAAATATGATGAAGAATTATAAAATTCAGGCGCGGAAGCAAATATTTATATGATTTTTTACAAAAATAAAGTCAGAATTTACCTATTCTTGATGAATATGTTGTATATTGTAAGCAACATGGGCTGGATTCTAGAATACCTACCACAATTGAAATAGCTATTTTCTTGTTGCAATGTTTTCTTTTAGCTAAAATGTGATGAAAAATTATAAAATTCGGGCGCGGAAGCAAATGTTTATATGATTTTTTACAAAAATAAAGTCAGATTTTACCTATTCTTGATGAATACGTTGTATATTGTAAGCTACATGGGCTGGATTCTAGAATAAATACCACACTTGAAATAGCAATTTTCATGTTGCAATGTTTTCTTTAAGTTAATATATATGATGAAAAATTATAAAATTCGATCGCGGAAGCAAATATTTATACGATTTTTTACAAAAATAAAGTCAGATTTTATCTATTCTTGATGAATACGTTGTAAATTGTAAGCTACATGGGCTGGATTATGGAATACCTACCATACTTGAAATGGCAATTTTCTTGTTGCAATGTTTTCTTTTAGCTAAAATATGATAAAGATTTATAAAATTCGGGCGCGGAAGCAAAGATTTATGATTTTTTACAAAAATAAAGTCAGATTTTACCTATTCTTGATAAATACGTTGTATATTGTAAGCTACATGGGCTGGATTCTAGAATACCTACTACTCTTGAAATAGCAATTTTCTTGTTGCAATGTTTTCTTTTAGCTAAAATATGATGAAGAATTATAAAATTTGGGCCCGGAAGCAAATATTTATATGATTTTTTACAAATATAAAGTCAGATTTTACCTTATCTTAATGAATACGTTGTATATTGTAAACTACATGGGCTGGATTCTAGAATACCTACCACACTTGAAATAGCAATTTTCATGTTGCAATGTTTTCTTTTAGTTAATATATATATGATGAAAAATTATAAAATTCGATCGCGGAAGCAAGTATTTATATGATTTTTAACAAAAATAAAGTCAGATATAACCTTTTCTTGATGAATACGTTGTATATTGTAAGCTACATAAGCTGGATTCTAGAATACCTACCACACTTGAAATAGCAATTTTCTTGTTGCAATGTTTTCTTTTAGCTAAAATATGATAAAAAATTATAAAATTCGGGCGCGGAAGCAAATATTTATATGATTTTTTACAAAAATAAAGTCAGATTTTAACTATTCTTGATGAATACGTTGTATTTTGTAAGCTACATGGGCTGGATTCTAGAATACCTACCACACTTGAAATAGCAATTTTCTTGTCGCAATGTTTTCTTTTAGCTAAAATATGATAAAGATTTATAAAATTTGGGCGCGGAAGCAAATATTTATATGAGTTTTTACAAAAACTATTTTACCTATTCTTCATGAATACGTTGTATATTTTAAGCTACATGGGCTAGATTCTAGAATACCTACTACACTTCAAATAGCAATTTTCTTGTTGCAATGTTATCTTTTAGCTAAAATATTATGAAAAATGTAAAAATTCGGGCGCGGATGCAATTATTCATATGATTTTTTACAAAAATAAAGTCAGATTTAACCTATTCTTGATGAACACGTTGTATATTGTAAGCTACATGGGTTGGATTCTAGAATACCTACCACACTCAAAATAGCAATATTCTTGTTGCAATGTTTTCTTTTAGCTAAAATATGATGAAGAATTATAAAATTCAGGCGCGGAAGCAAATATTTATATGATTTTTTACAAAAATAATGTCAGATTTTACCTATTCTTGATGAATACGTTGTATATTGTAAGCTACATAAGCTGGATTCTAGAATACCTACCACACTTGAAATAGCAATTTTCTTGTTGCAATGTTTTCTTTTAGCTAAAATATGATGAAAAATTATAAAATTCGATCGCGGAAGCAAGTATTTATATGATTTTTAACAAAAATAAAGTCAGATATAACCTTTTCTTGATGAATACGTTGTATTTTGTAAGCTACATGGGCTGGATTCTAGAATACCTACCACACTTGAAATAGCAATTTTCTTGTCGCAATGTTTTCTTTTAGCTAAAATATGATAAAGATTTATAAAATTTGGGCGCGGAAGCAAATATTTATATGAGTTTTTACAAAAACTATTTTACCTATTCTTCATGAATACGTTGTATATTGTAAGCTACATGGGCTAGATTCTAGAATACCTACTACACTTGAAATAGCAATTTTCTTGTTGCAATGTTATCTTTTAGCTAAAATATTATAAAAAATGTAAAAATTCGGGCGCGGATGCAAATATTCATATGATTTTTTACAAAAATAAAGTCAGATTTAACCTATTCTTGATGAATACGTTGTATATTGTAAGCTACATGGGCTGGATTCTAGAATACCTACCACATTTTTAATAGCAATTTTCTTGTTGCAATGTTTTCTTTTAGCTAAAATATGATGAAAAATTAAAAAATTCGGGCGCGGAAGCAAATATTTAGATGATTTTTTACAAAAATTATGTCAGATTTTAAGTATTCTTGATGAATACGTTTTATATTGTAAGCTACATGGGTTGGATTCTAGAATACCTACCACACTCAAAATAGCAATATTCTTGTTGCAATGTTTTCTTTTAGCTAAAATATGATGAAGAATTATAAAATTCAGGCGCGGAAGCAAATATTTATATGATTTTTTACAAAAATAATGTCAGATTTTACCTATTCTTGATGAATACGTTGTATATTGTAAGCTACATGGGCTGGATTCTAGAATACCTACCACACTTGAAATAGCAATTTTCTTGTTTCAATGTTTTCTTTTAGCTAAAATATGATGAAGAATTATAAAATTCGGGCGCGGAAGCAAATATTTATATGATTTTTTACAAAAATAAAGTCAGATTTTACCTATTCTTGATGAATACGTTGTATATTGTAAGCTACATGGGCTGGTTTCTAGAATACCTACCGCACTTGAAATAGCAATTTTCTTGTTGCAATGTTTTCTTATAGCTAAAATATCATGAAGAATTATAAAATTCGGGCGCGGAAGCAAATATTTAAATGATTTTTTACAAAAATAAAGTCAGAATTTACCTATTCTTGATGAATATGTTGTATATTGTAAGCAACATGGGCTGGATTCTAGAATACCTACCACAATTGAAATAGCTATTTTCTTGTTGCAATGTTTTCTTTTAGCTAAAATGTGATGAAAAATTATAAAATTCGGGCGCGGAAGCAAATGTTTATATGATTTTTTACAAAAATAAAGTCAGATTTTACCTATTCTTGATGAATACGTTTTATATTGTAAGCTACATGGGCTGGATTCTAGAATAAATACCACACTTGAAATAGCAATTTTCATGTCGCAATGTTTTCTTTAAGTTAATATATATGATGAAAAATTATAAAATTCGATCGCGGAAACAAATATTTATACGATTTTTTACAAAAATAAAGTCAGATTTGATCTATTCTTGATGAATACGTTGTAAATTGTAAGCTACATGGGCTGGATTATGGAATACCTACCATACTTGAAATGGCAATTTTCTTGTTGCAATGTTTTCTTTTAGCAAATATTTATATGATTTTTTACAAAAATAAAGTCAGATTTTACCTATTCTTGATAAATACGTTGTATATTGTAAGCTACATGGGCTGGATTCTAGAATACCTACTACTCTTGAAATAGCAATTTTCTTGTTGCAATGTTTTCTTTTAGCTAAAATATGATGAAGAATTATAAAATTTGGGCCCGGAAGCAAATATTTATATGATTTTTTACAAATATAAAGTCAGATTTTACCTTTTCTTAATAAATACGTTGTATATTGTAAACTACATGGGCTGGATTCTAGAATACCTACCACACTTGAAATAGCAATTTTCATGTTGCAATGTTTTCTTTTAGTTAATATATATATGATGAAAAATTATAAAATTCGATCGCGGAAGCAAGTATTTATATGATTTTTAACAAAAATAAAGTCAGATATAACATATTCTTGATGAATACGTTGTATATTGTAAGCTACATAAGCTGGATTCTAGAATACCTACCACACTTGAAATAGCAATATTCTTGTTGCAATGTTTTCTTTTAGCTAAAATATGATAAAAAATTATAAAATTCGGGCGCGGAAGCAAATATTTCTATGAATTTTTACAAAAATAAAGTCAGATTTTAACTATTCTTGATGAATACGTTGTATTTTGTAAGCTACATGGGCTGGATTCTAGAATACCTACCACACTTAAAAAAGCAATTTTCTTGTTGCAATGTTTTCTTTTAGCTAAAATATGATAAAAAATTATAAAATTCGGGCGCGGAAGCAAATATTTATATGATTTTTTACAAAAATAAAGTCAGATTTTAACTATTCTTGATGAATACGTTGTATTTTGTAAGCTACATGGGCTGGATTCTAGAATACCTACCACACTTGAAATAGCAATTTTCTTGTTGCAATGTTTTCTTTTAGCTAAAATATGATAAAGATTTATAAAATTTGGGCGCGGAAGCAAATATTTATATGATTTTTTACAAAAATAATGTCAGAATTTACCTATTCTTGATGAATACGTTGTATATTGTAAGCTACATGGGCTGGATTCTAGAATACCTACCACACTTGAAACAGCAATTTTCTTGTTGCAATGTTTTCTTCTAGCTAAAATATGATGAAGAATTATAAAATTCGGGCGCGGAAGCAAATATTTATATGAATTTTTACAAAAAATATCAGATTTTACCTATTCTTGATGAATACATTGTATATTGTAAGCTACATGGGCTGGATTCTAGAATACCTACCACACTTAAAATAGCAATTTTCTTGTTGCAATGTTTTCTTTTAGCTAAAATATGATAAAAAATTATAAAATTCGGGCGCGGAAGCAAATGTTTATATGATTTTTTACAAAAATAAAGTCAGATTTTACCTATTCTTGATGAATACGTTGTATATTGTAAGCTACATGGGCTGGATTCTAGAATAAATACCACACTTGAAATAGCAATTTTCATTTCGCAATGTTTTCTTTAAGTTAATATATATGATGAAAAATTATAAAATTCGATCGCGGAAGCAAATATTTATACGATTTTTTACAAAAATAAAGTCAGATTTTATCTATTCTTGATGAATACGTTGTAAATTGTAAGCTACATGGGCTGGATTATGGAATACCTACCATACTTGAAATGGCAATTTTCTTGTTGCAATGTTTTCTTTTAGCTAAAATATGATAAAGATTTATAAAATTTGGGCGCGGAAGCAAATATTTATATGATTTTTTACAAAAATAATAATTTACGCAAAAACTGCTCGACGTAAAAATATGAAACACCAAAAAGGCACACCTACGCATCATTCTCTACAACTTGATATTATTATACATATCAATTTCATAAATGGTTAAGGCTGTAGGTTTGTCCGAAAATTTGGCGATCGTCATGATGAAAATAAATATAGATTAGGACACATGCCTTTTAGTATATAGGACTAGCGAATTCTCGGCTACGCCGAGCATTCCCTAGAGCTCCGCTGTCAGTGGAAAAAACAAATTCCGATCGACATGAAACAATTATTTCATATTTGCACGTCAGGCCTCACAGAGACCTTTCATTAGATTGCAAACACGATATACTTCTAATAATATTTTGCAAAAAACAAAAGCCGGTCGACATGAAACATTTTTGTCATTTATGTACCCCAACTCTCACCGAGACCTTTCATTTGATACCATACACGACATACTTCTGACAACTTTCTGCATTAAACAAAAGTCGATCGACATGAAACATTTTTATCATATCTACACGCTAGCCCACACCCAGACTTTTCATTTGATACCAAACACTATATACTTCTGACAACTTTTTGCATAAAACAAAAGCCGATCGACATGGAACATTTTTTGTCAATTCTGCACGCTAGCCCTTAACGAGACTTTTCATTTGATATCAAACACGATATACTTCTGACAACTTTTTGCAAAAAACAAAAACCGATCGACATAGTACATTTTTGTCAATTCTGCAGGCTAGCCCTCTCCGAGACCTTTCATTTGATACCAAACACGACATACTTCTGACAACTTTTTGCATAAAACAAAAGTCGAACGACATGGAACATTTTTGTCAATTCTGCACGCTAGCCCTCAACGTGACTTTTCATTTGATACCAAACACCACACACTACTGACAACTTTTTGCAAAAAACAAATACCGATCGACATAGCACATTTTTATCAATTCTGCACGCTAGCCCTCTCCGAGACCTTTCATTTGATATCAAACACGATATACTTCTGACAACTTTTTGCAAAAAACAAAAACCGATCGACATAGTACATTTTTGTCAATTCTGCAGGCTAGCCCTTTCCGAGACCTTTCATTTGATACCAAACACGACATACTTCTGACAACTTTTTGCATAAAACAAAAGCCGATCGACATGGAACATTTTTGTCAATTCTGCACGCTAGCCCTTATCGAGCCTTTTCATTTGATACCAAACACCACATACTTCTCACAACTTTTTCTAAAAAACAAAAGCCGTGCGATATAGAACATTTTTGGACATTTTGCACGCTAGCCCTCATCGTAACCTAGCCTAATATAACATTCACTATCTTCAGTAACGTTCATTTGGGAATATTTGTTCTTTGTTTAGTTACTTTATTAAACATATGGCAATATTGACTTATGTAATTCGAAAATACCCAAACACGACATTTTTTTGACAACATTTTGCAGAAAACAAATTCTAATCTACGTAGAACATTTTTGTCATTCGTGCACACCAGTCCGTATTGTGTCGCTTCCTTAAAACCCAAGGACGACCTACTTCTAACATCTTTTTACGAAAAACAAATGCAGATCGACAGGACACATTTTTTTTGTCATTTTAAAACTGGTCCTTATGGTTTTCTTTCTTTTACTAACAAATACAGCAAAGTATTCAATTTATTTTATTTAGGAATATTTGATTTTTATTTAGTTACTTTATAATTTGGCAACACTGTTTGTATTAAAAAATAGTAGTTAATTTTTAAATTTATAAATTTAAAGTTAGTTTAGGAATATTTGGTTTTAATTTAGTTACTTCATCACGCATTTGGCAACATTGACTTTTGACATTGCAAACGTCAAAATTTATATTAATTAAATACGTTATATTTTAAACTTAAATTAGTTGTAACACATTTGCTCAAGTCTATTATTCATGATACTGTTTTTAAATCTTTGATATCAATGTTCTATTGAAAGATATAATCATTTAAAGTTCATAGGCAGATTGTCAAAAGTGACAGAGGACCTCGTAACTCTTTTTAAATTTAGACATGCCTACTAGGATCCATTGTTTCAAGTTATTAATTTTGCACAGTTTTTATTTTTTTACACAAGAACCACTTACAGTAAAAATATGAGACTCCCAAAAGGCACAACTACACCTTATTCCCTGCAATCTAAAAAAAAAATTACAACAATCCCTTTCATGATTCAGGCAGTTAGGCTTGCCACAAAATTTGGCGATCGTCATGATGAAAATAAATAAACATCACGACACATGCCTTTTTAGTATATAGGACTAGTGAATGCTCGGCTGCGCTGTCAATGTAAAAAAACAAATGCCGATCGACATGAAACAATTATTTCATATTTCCACGTTAGACCTCACCGAGACCTTTCATTAGATTGCAAACTCGATATACTTCTAATAATTTTTTGCAAAAAACAAAAGCTGGTCGACATGAAACATTTTTGTCATTTATGTACCCCAACTCTCACCGAGACCTTTCGTTTGATACCATACACGACAACTTCTGACAACTTTCTGCATAAAACAAAAGTCGATCGACATGAAACATTTTTATCATATCTACACGCTAGCCCACACCGAGACTTTTCATTTGATACCAAACCCTATATACTTGTGACAACCTTTTGCAAAAAACAAAAGCCGATCGACATTGACCATTTTCGTTAATTCTACACACCAGCCTTCATTCAAACCTTTGATTTAATACCAAACACCACACACTTCTGACAACTTTTTGCAAAAAACAAATACCGATCGACAAAGCACATTTTTTTTCAATTCTGCACGCTAGCACTCTCCGAGATCTTTCATTTGATACCAAACACGACATACTTCTGACAACTTTTTGCATAAAACAAAAGCCGATCGACATGGAACATTTTTGTCAATTCTGCACGCTAGCCCTCAACGAGACCTTTCATTTAATATATATATATATATATATATATATATATATATATATATATATATATATATATAAGTTATGTTACTATTCTCATAAGTCACACCACACTTCAGATTCTTATTTCATATTTCCTACGGAATATGAGAATCTGCAATATCAGCTTCCTTTGTGAGAAACTGTAATAATTTGTATTTTAGACTTTAACATTAGAATTAGAATGTATCTGGCATCCAAACAGAACAGTTGTAATCCGCTTTATATTTTAAAATAAATTTTTAAAAACTTGGTTGTTGTTTCAATAATCTTAACTGGCGCAGTCGGTAGGATAGTTAAGAGGTTTGCTACACCGAAATTCAATACGAATCAATTCGTTAAAGTGTGCAAATCGTTGGTTTCAACCATTTACTTAACAATTCCAATTTTAAAATAAATTTCCAACGGCAAGTGCAAAACCTGCAATCCTGAGGAATCAACCTATGGGTCAGCAACCACAGGCGATACAACCAGATTGGCGATCATCCGAGGGCCTCCAGAGGTACAACTCGTTGAAGGTGATCATCTGCAGTTCTGTACGAGCATTCTCCTGGTCCGGCAGCTCAACGCCCCCAGTCCCAACCCCCTCAGCAACAAGCAGCCCCATGAAGTTCTTACCCTTACTTTTATTGTATTAAATTTTTATTTATTGTAAAAATTGTTAAATAATTATTGCAGTCAAAATTGACCAATTAATTAATTCACTAAATACCTTAAATATTAATAATACCACCAGAATGACTCCCCCGGTAACTGTACCAGGTGTTCTGGCTAATCTTGACACTAGTGTGTTAAGAATAGTAGATTTAATCCCTGAATATAATGGACAAAAGAAAACCTTATCCCATTTTATAAAATCTACAGAGGAAATTTTAGAAATTATAAATCAAACCAATCCCTCTGAAATAACTAAATCACTAACACTTATAACTATTAAAAAGAAAATAACTGGAAAAGCTAGTGAATATTTAACAACCTGTCCATCCATTCCAACATGGAAAGACTTGAAAGACTTTTTAATTTCACAATACCAAGACAAAAGGAATGAATGTACTTTGATGATTGAATTGTGTCAATTACAACAGACTAAAGAATCAATCTTCGATTTTCTAAAAAGGTACAATGATTTATTTCTACTCTATGTCAATAATATTGAAAATAAATATTGTGCGCAATCAGTACAAGATTTCAAAAAGTTTGGCCATAAATTTGCGACACAATGTTTTATAAGAAATTGTAAAGAACCTTTTAAATCCCAATTAGCAGCAAGAAAACCGTCCACTTTGGATGAAATCAATAACTTAATTACAAACGATTTTCAATATTATAAAATAAATACAACTCAACACAACTCTAACGCGACAAACACTCAACCCAGACAGTACACATCTCCCATGGTGAAATATCCTCAAAATAAGCCAACGCAACAGCAAACAACATACCAATCTCAACCCGGCCCATCCAAATTCCCTTCACAACCAATTAAAATTCAACGTTCATCACAACCTACACCAATGTCAATTTCAACTCGCTCGTTTAGACCAAACCCAAATTATTTTAAACCTACGGGAAGACCAAATTTTATTTCGGAAGAAATTAATAATGTAGAAAATTACGATGAATTCGATCCAGAAAATCCGGACGAATTGGAAGACAATACAGAATACACAAAGGAGGAAAATTGCAATGAATCAAACGAGCATGAAAATTTTCACATAGACCCGTGTCTCAACTTGAATTCTTAGCTATTAATATGATTTCAAAATTGCCATACATTAAACTACAAGACTTATTTATTCTTATCGATACTGGATCATCCCAAAATTTTATAAATAAAAACTACGTTTATAAAAATAGAGCAAAATTTAAAATATTTAAAGAACACTTCAAAATTCAAACGATGAACGGAGAGTCAGAAGGTTCAGAATACACATTTATTAAATATAAAACTAAAAATATTAAATGTTACTTATATAATTTCCACAAATCATTTCATATCTTACTTGGTTTCAACGCTTTAAAATTATTGCAAGCACAAATTAATTTAAATAAAGAAGAAATAAAACTATTAAACAATAAACATAAATTTAATTATTTTAATGAAAAGTCTAAACCAGTCTTTAATACAGAAATATTAAACACTTTAAAAATAAGACACGAACATTTAAATCGGGAAGAATTAAACGAATTAACTAAAGTATTAAATCAATATAAGGATCTGACTATTTTAGAAAACGAGAAACTGACATTCACATCTAAAATAAAACACAAAATCTTAACAACCGATGATATTCCGTGTTATGCTAAAAATTATAAATTCCCCGAAATTTATAAAAAACAAGTAGAGGAGGAAGTTGATAAATTACTACATGATGGTATTATACAACACAGCTATTCACCGTGGAACAGTCCCATTTGGGTGGTTGAAAAGAAACCAGACGCCTCCGGTATAAAAAAAATCCGCATTGTAAACGATTTTCGAAAATTAAATGACAAAACTGTCGATGATCGGTTTCCCATACCTGACATAACTGAAATTTTAAATAAACTTGGTACATCTGCATATTTCACTACTCTCGATCTCACTAGTGGATTCCACCAAATCGAAATGGATCCCAATGACACAGAAAAGACAGCATTCTCCACTGAAAAAGGTCATTTTGAATATAAACGCATGCCATTCGGCCTAAAGAACGCCCCCGCGACGTTTCAAAGACTAATGAATTTTGTTCTGAGAGACGTAATTAACAAAATTTGTTATGTCTACTTGGATGATATTATTGTATTAGGTTCATCACTTCAGGAGCACATACAAAATTTAAAAATAATATTTAACTTATTGCGTGAGGCAAATCTAAAAATTCAACTAAATAAATGTGAATTTCTAAGGAAAGAAGTAGCCTATCTGGGGCATATCATAACAACAAACGGCATTAAGCCAAACCCGGAAAAAATAAGAGCTGTACAAAATTTTCCACTACCAAAAACGACTAAGCAAATAAAATCATTTTTAGGCTTATTAGGTTATTATAGGCGTTTTATACAGGATTTTGCCAGAATAACAAAACCATTCACAAATTGTCTAAAGAAAAATAGCAAAATTAACTATGAAAGTAAAGAGTATCAGCAATGCTTTGAAAAATGTAAATCTCTTCTTAATAACAGCCCGATTCTACAATACCCAAATTTTAATCACGATTTTATTTTACCACAGACGCGAGTGATTACGCATTAGGTGCTGTTTTATCACAAAATATAAATGGCAAAGATCTTCCCATTGCGTACGCTTCTCGGACTCTGAATAATCATGAAGAAAATTATGCCGCAATAGAAAAAGAATTGTTAGCTATTGTGTGGGCGACGAAACATTTTAGGACCTATTTGTATGGTAGAAAATTCAAAATTGTCACCGACCACAAACCTTTGACTTGGCTAGAATCATTAAAGGAACCTAATCAAAAATTAATCCGGTGGAAGTTGAAATTAAAAGATTATGATTATTCCATAGAGTATAAACAGGGAAAACAAAATTATGTTGCTGATGCGCTTTCCAGAATAAAACCAGATTTCGAAATCATTTATAAAAGCGAAGATATTTTTGAAAATAAATTACCGCTGGTTCACTGTATCTCAAAGGATTTTCACATGTCGCAAGGATTTGCCTTACAAGTAAATAATTTATATAAGACAAAACAATTGCAGGATAAAATCAAAATTATTGATAATAAAATAGCTATTCAAAATTATAATAATCAAATTATAATTCATTTAATAACAAAAGATAACTATAATTCTAAACCCTCTTTAGCAAAAATAAAAAATTGTTTAAATAAATTATTAGAGTATCTTATTGAAAACGATATTTACGAAATTAAAATGCCAAAAATTTGTTCGGGACACGATAAAAAGAACTGGTCAACAATAGAAAATTTAATAAAGGAAACATTTGGAAATTCTCATATCAAAATTAATATTCATGAATTAATCGTAACCCAAGAAGTGATGAATAATGAGAATGATAAGGACAATGATAACCAGTCACTCCAAGTAGAACACTCAGATACGGACTCAGTTACAATTCATTAGGACGATGAACGCCCCATTAATGGACTCTCATATTTAGACGGTCCTATAAACTACGGCTATAACCAAATTATTGTAAAAGAATCTGATCGAAATTCCGTTGACATAGAAAAATTATTTGACACAAAACAACGAATATATTTGTATCTTAACAAAATTAACTCCAATAAAGCTATTTTAGAATTTATAAAAACTTATTGTCAGCCTCATGTAAATTATCATTGTTTAATTCCTGAAACATTCAAATTAAACTTTAATACTGTTTTACAAACCTATTTCAAAGCTGGATTTTACAAATTCATACAATGTACAAATTTACTTGTTCATGTCCAAGATAGAGATGAACAATTAATGATAATAAGAAACTACCACGAAGGAAAATCTATTCATAAAGGAATTTCTGAAACATATGCTAAATTAAAATCAATTTATTACTTCCCTAACATGATAAAAGAGATTCAAAATTTCATAAATAAATGTGAAACCTGTTTAAAAAATAAGTACGAAAGAAGACCGATCCAAGTTCCTAATATTCTAACCCCAACTGCAGATAAACCACTACAAATAATTCATTTAGATATTTTATCATTAGAAAAACAGAAATTTCTTACTATCATTGACAGCTTTTCGAAATTCGCACAGGCTTATAAAATTAAAGATCAAAATTCAATTACTATCATATCTAAATTAATTAAATTTTTCTCACATTTTGGATTACCCGAAAAGGTAATAACCGATAAAGGAACAGAATTCAATAACAAATTATTAACAGAATTTTTACTTAATAGAAATATAACATTACATATTACTAGTACCAATAATCCGAAAGCAAATGGAAATATAGAACGATTTCATAGCTCTCTAATTGAAACTATTCGAATTTTAAACAATGAACCAAATTTCAAATCCTTACCTTTAAAAGAGAAAGTAATCTATAGTTTAATTGCATATAATAATAGTATACATTCTTCAACAAAAAATTCACCCTTCCAGATCCTTTTGGGTCACATAAACAATAACCAAATATGTCAACCAGAAGAAGTAGTGATTGAGGAATATAATATTAAACATTCGCGTATAATGGAGGAATTGTTTAAACAGATTAAACAAAATATTATAAATAAAAAGGAAAAGTATAGCGGACCCATAAAAATGAACGTAGAAATCCCTCAAACCGTCTATATTAAACAACATAAACGAAATAGCGGAAAAATAGAGAAGCCTAAATATAAAAAACAAATTTTAAAAGAAATAATTCCTGAACGCGGACAAATTATAACAACTAAAAATATAAAAACTAAAATAGATCAACTAAAGAAACCTCGTATAATTTCAGATATTTTAATATCGAAGGGTCACGGGGAGAACACTTCCTCAACGTAACCGAGAATGCCGGAATTAACATAATTAATTTAGGTAATGCCTATATTATTAATAATTATAATTATATTTATGCTAACATATCATTTGATAATATTAATAATAATTATAATAATTTAATTAGCTACAAAAATGACTTGTATACTCAAATGGATAACCTAACTGCACATTAAGAAAATGATAAAACTTTATTGGATAACTCCATTAACAATATCGAAATGAAAATCCATATTATTCAAAAACCCAACAGGGTTAAAAGAGGTCTTATAAACGGACTCGGTACCGTGGTAAAAAGTATAACCGGTCTTTTGGATCAAGAAAATAGAGAAAATTATGATAAAATAATTAACAAAATAAGAAGTAATCAAGGAAATATAATAAGTAGTATAAATGAACAAATCGAAATTAATCAAAATTTCACTAAACAATTTAACACACAAATACAATTGATGAATAAAAATAATTTACTAATAGAACAAGAATTAAAATCAATGAATATAGCGATGAAACAAATTTATAATGAAATGGACGTAATAACTATACATCAATTATTTCAAAATTTATTAACCTTGAGTAATCAAATTTATTTAGCACTTTTGCAAATCGAAGAAACTCTTTCTTTCTGCAGTCTAAATACACTATACTTCGGATTAATTTCTCGTGAAGAAATAAATCATTACATGAACAAACACACCAAAGAACCAATAAAATCATTACTACAAGAAAATTACATGAATAACAAAATTTTGAAAACAGTCTGTTATCTTAATACACAATTGGAAATTCTAATTGAAATTCCTATTCTGGAACAAAGAACTAATATTCATCAAGTTACTCGTATTCCTACATTAAAAAATGAGAATTTAATAACGTTAAATATTCCCACTGGCTTCTATTCAATTGTTAATAAAGAAGTTTATAAATTAGAACATTGCATTTGTATAAATGATAGACTATTTATCTGTAAGGAAATTAATAATATTAACGAAAATTGTCTGTCTGAGATATATTTTAATAAATTAAATACTCACTGTAAGCAAGTCATTCTTGAAAAGCATAATTATATTATAAAGATAGATTTTACTAATATTAAGTATATAATATCTCCATTTGAAGGAGAATATAAAATAGAATGTGAGAGCGAAATAATTAATAAAAATTTACGTGGCATATTTTTCACACATAATTGTAAAATCAATAATGTAATTGAGAAATATTCTCTTAGTTTTGGAAAAATGATAAATTTAAAAGTAGATCGCAATAAACACGAATTTTTTCCTACTATTAGAACATTCGAGAAATTACAAAATTTAGAACTAATAACTATAAAACTTATAAAACCTATAATAGAAAATAATGATAGCTCACACTCTATTTTCAATAGTGTAATTATAAGTATTGTTTTAATTATAATATTAATAATTATCATAGGGAAATTATTTAAGAAATATCGTAACAAGGGAGCTGACAATGAACAAAATTCAACAAATATTATTCAAACATAAATTGTTTAAATAATATTTAACTTAAGGGGGAAGGAGTTATGTTACTATTCTCATAAGTCACACCACACTTCAGATTCTTATTTCATATTTCCTACGGAATATGAGAATCTGCAATATCAGCTTCCTTTGTGAGAAACTGTAATAATTTGTATTTTAGACTTTAACATTAGAATTAGAATGTATCTGGCATCCAAACAGAACAGTTGTAATCCGCTTTAAATTTTAAAATAAATTTTTAAAAACTTGGTTGTTGTTTCAATAATCTTAACTTATATATATATATATATATATATATATATATATATATATATATATATATATATATATTTATATATTTGTAGACTATTATTTATTATAGAAATAGGTTTCACTATTTTAAAAGTGATAAACTACATTCAAACCTGTAATCAAAACTTTAACTTATGTGACAAATGTAAGTACTTAAAGGATAGCCTATTGGTTTTTTAAATTTTTAGAAAAATATAAATTTTGTTATAATTATACCCGAACCTGTGATGAAGACATTTGAACCTTTTTACATATGTAACTGGTAAACAATTAGCTATTTATATATAAATATTAATGTTATACCTTAAAGTAAATGTACTAAACATCATATCAGCCAATTGAAATTCATTGTGTTACTGTATTTCCAAATAAAATTTGATTATTTTTTAATTTACAATTTTGTTGAGTACCAACCTAAAAGTCTTGTGGTATAAACTATGGACTATTTAAAAAGGGTCATATTCCCATAATACCTTTACAGAAATGAAGGTCATTTTAAATGTAAACCTGGTTAAACTTGGCAAAGATTACCTAGTTTTATGACTCCAATAAAATTTAAATTATAGAATCTCTCATCACTTATATTTAAATACAAATAGATAACACAGATATAAAAAAATCTGATGTGTCCAACACATTAACTTCAATATATTCTACATAAGTTTTTCCGTACATTCAATTTACTACTCGGTGAATATTTGGTTTAAAAAGGTGTTTACTGTTTCATACATCAGTTACAAATGGATAAATGGATAGATACTTTGTTTATGTAAACGTTTACATCTGAGAAATCATCTCATTTCATTATAAAATATTACAGAATTTTGAAAAATGTAATCTCTATTGTAATCAAATGTTTTCATCAGAAATGTTAAGAAATGCGTAAAGAAAGAGTAAATTGCAATTAATAATAAGTTTAATAAAGTCCAGATACATAATTTATTTATATACTAATTATTGTACATTAAATTGTTAAACAATTCCCTCCAAAACTGTATGAAATAAAAGCTTGTCAGTTTTTCTACGTAATCAGAAAAAATCTATAGTCTAACTATCTAGAATATGTATAAATTAGATTTAAAAGTATTTATATATAAGGGAAGAATACTGTACAGTATGAATTTACCTCTGGAAGTGTTTGAATAGTAATCAAATATATATCAATTTTGAAATGTAGTTTTCTTGATTAAATAATCCATTCTGGAATATTCTTTAGTTTGCATTTAATAAAGAATATGTTTTACTATTACTTATTTTTATAATTATTGCCCAATAGATTGTTTTAGTTTATTAAAAATTCCATATTAGAGTATCTGAGTACGTGTAGGTTATAGTCTCATCTAAAAAATAAAATATTTAACTATTAATACATAAATATTTATATTCTATATAAAAGTACCTGTATTACAGATGATTTCTTATTAAATTTCGTACAATATTTCATTATACATTTTAGTAAATATGACATTTTTCACTTAGTTGTCTTTAACTCAAGTGTCAAATGAACCATTTTTGTTAAATTTTATAATATCGTGCAATTTTTCTGGTATCATTTTCAAGGATACGTTATAATAATGATTTTCATCCAACGAATCGCCTTATTATAGAAAACGCATTTCTCGATTAATATTTGGTTTCAGAAAGTGTTTATTGTTTGAAATATCAATGATAAATGAATAATTGGATAGATACGTTGTTTTATAAAAGTTTTTATATAAAAAATCATTTCATTCCATAACAAAATACAATAGAATTTTTAAAAATCAAATCTTTGTTGTAATCAACTACTTTCATCTGAAATTTGATGAAAGAATACATAAAGAATGTATAAAATGCAGTTACTTACAGTTTATTATAATCCAGATACATAATTCAAAATAATTATTGTACAATAAATTATTAAACATTTCTTCCAAGTGGGTACGAAGGAAAGGTTTGTCAGTATTTTTAAATAAATGTGTTTATGACTGAATACGACACGCCTTGATTGAATTCCAGAATTTATTTTTTTGTCAATAGTGTTATTATCCGTAATATTATGTTATTTCTTTCTATAAATATATTCTTGTTTAGATATCTTAACCAATTAAACACTATAACTGAAATGAAAACACATATCTAAATACAGCCAAGAATATATAAAATTACATACTTACATTACAAAATGTAGTGTAGTTTTACTTCTAAACTAATTTTACTATATATGTCTCCAAGCAAATACCAGACTTGCATTATGATTGTTTGATTATATTGTAAATAAGGTTTTCAGTAAATTATTATGTATAGAGCGCGGATTATATGCATTTGCATATATTGTACAATTGTGCATATTATTATTTACTTTACAAATGTTCACATTTCATAAAAAAATTATCAATCTATGGTTTTAAATTTTTGCATATTTTGCATATGTCAACATTTATTATATATTTTGAATTTCTTTGCATATATTTGTGATTTGTGCATATAATTTCATATTTTATGCTTTTTAAACAATAATTTTGAATTTTAAATTTGAAATGAAGAATAAAATTTATATTCGGGCTATCTTGTCAATATTCGCTCAACTTCGATACTAATGAGGTCATTTCACATTTTTGTTTTATTTTTTTCCTGAAAGTCTACCGTCTACAATATATGTAAATAATATTATCGTGTCATTTGGGTACATTTTTTGTAGATATAATTTTTTGAAATTAGACTTCTATTTCAAATCTCAACAGGACGCCGTTTGCCAATACGTCACGAATCAGAATGATCAGCTCACTCTTGCGGACGAAATGTAAATTTCGTTCACCATGCTTTACCTAAATATATAAATATATTAGTAGTAGTTCTGCACTAATATAAACAAAACAAAAATCTGCGTACTTTACCTCTGACAATATAAATGTTAGGTTACTTTACATCACAAAGTATAAAATATACTTCCTGCGTTACACTGACGTTCAACTTGTAGCGCCTCGGTGTATGTGTAAGTGTGAGATGTATCTTTGTGTGAGTTTTTGATTCGTGACGTCACGAAATTCGCAGCACGAATATCTT
>JAQOWZ010000310.1:0-62941 GCA_035578165.1 Stenolophus ochropezus | reverse complement strand
ACGCGCTATCTCAGAGTACATATTTTTGAAATGGATATTTTTGTTAAAACGTTCATAAACATGAATTTGGACCTATACTATGGATAAAATATGATGAAAAATTATAAAATTCGAGCGCGGAAGCAAATATTTATATAAGTTTTTACAAAAATTAAGTCAGATTTTACCTATTTTTGATGAATACGTTGTATATTGTAAGCTTCATTGGCTGGATTCTAGAATATCTACCACACTTGAAATAGCAATTTTCTTGTTGCAATGTTTTCTTTTACCTAAAATATGATGAAAAATCATAAAAATCGGGCGCGGAAGCAAATATTTATATGATTTTTTACAAAAATAAAGTCAGATTTTTCTTATTCTTGAAATGGATATTTTTGTTAAAACATTTATAAACATGCTTTTGGACCTATATTGCGGATAAAATATGATGAAAAATTATAAAATTCGGGCGCGCAAACAAATATTTATATGATTTTTTACAAAAAAAAGTCAGATTTTACCTATTTTTGATGAATACGTTGTATATTGTAAGCTACATGGACTGGATTCTAGAATACCTAACACACTTGAAATAGCAATTTTCTTGTTGCAATGTTTTCTTTTAGCTAAAATATGATGAAAAATCATAAAATTTGGGCTCGGAAGCAAATATTTATATGATTTTTTACAAAAATAAAGTCAGATTTTACATATTTTTGAAATGGATATTTTTGTTAAAACGTTCATAAACATGAATTTGGACCTATACTATGGATAAAATATGATGAAAAATCATAAAATTTGGGCTCGGAAGCAAATATTTATATGATTTTTTACAGAAATAAAGTCAGATTTTACATATTTTTGAAATGGATATTTTTGTTAAAACGGTTATAAACATGAATTTGGACCTATACTATGGATAAAATATGATGAAAAATTATAAAATTTGGGCTCGGAAGCAAATATTTATATGATTTTTTACAAAAATAAAGTCAGATTTTACATATTTTTGAAATGGATATTTTTGTTAAAACGTTCATAAACATGAAGTTGGACCTATACTATGGATAAAATATGATGAAAAATCATAAAATTTGGGCTCGGAAGCAAATATTTATATGATTTTTTACAGAAATAAAGTCAGATTTTACATATTTTTGAAATGGATATTTTTGTTAAAACGTTCATAAACATGAATTTGGACCTATACTATGGATAAAATATGATGAAAAATTATAAAATTCGGGCTCGGAAGCAAATATTTATATGATTTTTTACAAAAATAAAGTAAGATTTTACATATTTTTGAAATGGATATTTTTGTTAAAACGTTAATAAACATGAATTTGGACCTATACTATGGATAAAATATGATGAAAAATTATAAAATTCGAGCGCGGAAGCAAATATTTATATAAGTTTTTACAAAAATAAAGTCAGATTTTACCTATTTTTGATGAATACGTTGTATATTGTAAGCTTCATTGGCTGGATTCTAGAATATCTACCACACTTGAAATAGCAATTTTCTTGTTGCAATGTTTTCTTTTACCTAAAATATGATGAAAAATCATAAAAATCGGGCGCGGAAGCAAATATTTATATGATTTTTTACAAAAATAAAGTCAGATTTTTCTTATTCTTGAAATGGATATTTTTGTTAAAACATTTATAAACATGCTTTTGGACCTATATTGCGGATAAAATATGATGAAAAATTATAAAATTCGGGCGCGCAAACAAATATTTATATGATTTTTTACAAAAAAAAGTCAGATTTTACCTATTTTTGATGAATACGTTGTACATTGTAAGCTACATGGACTGGATTCTAGAATACCTAACACACTTGAAATAGCAATTTTCTTGTTGCAATGTTTTCTTTTAGCTAAAATATGATGAAAAATCATAAAATTTGGGCTCGGAAGCAAATATTTATATGATTTTTTACAAAAATAAAGTCAGATTTTACATATTTTTGAAATGGATATTTTTGTTAAAACATTCATAAACATGAATTTGGACCTATACTATGGATAAAATATGATGAAAAATCATAAAATTTGGGCTCGGAAGCAAATATTTATATGATTTTTTACAGAAATAAAGTCAGATTTTACATATTTTTGAAATGGATATTTTTGTTAAAACGGTTATAAACATGAATTTGGACCTATACTATGGATAAAATATGATGAAAAATTATAAAATTTGGGCTCGGAAGCAAATATTTATATGATTTTTTACAAAAATAAAGTCAGATTTTACATATTTTTGAAATGGATATTTTTGTTAAAACGTTCATAAACATGAAGTTGGACCTATACTATGGATAAAATATGATGAAAAATCATAAAATTTGGGCTCGGAAGCAAATATTTATATGATTTTTTACAGAAATAAAGTCAGATTTTACATATTTTTGAAATGGATATTTTTGTTAAAACGTTCATAAACATGAATTTGGACCTATACTATGGATAAAATATGATGAAAAATTATAAAATTCGGGCTCGGAAGCAAATATTTATATGATTTTTTACAAAAATAAAGTAAGATTTTACATATTTTTGAAATGGATATTTTTGTTAAAACGTTAATAAACATGAATTTGGACCTATACTATGGATAAAATATGATGAAAAATTATAAAATTCGAGCGCGGAAGCAAATATTTATATAAGTTTTTACAAAAATAAAGTCAGATTTTACCTATTTTTGATGAATACGTTGTATATTGTAAGCTTCATTGCTGGATTCTAGAATATCTACCACACTTGAAATAGCAATTTTCTTGTTGCAATGTTTTCTTTTACCTAAAATATGATGAAAAATCATAAAAATCGGGCGCGGAAGCAAATATTTATATGATTTTTTACAAAAATAAAGTCAGATTTTTCTTATTCTTGAAATGGATATTTTTGTTAAAACATTTATAAACATGCTTTTGGACCTATATTGCGGATAAAATATGATGAAAAATTATAAAATTCGGGCGCGCAAACAAATATTTATATGATTTTTTACAAAAAAAAGTCAGATTTTACCTATTTTTGATGAATACGTTGTACATTGTAAGCTACATGGACTGGATTCTAGAATACCTAACACACTTGAAATAGCAATTTTCTTGTTGCAATGTTTTCTTTTAGCTAAAATATGATGAAAAATCATAAAATTTGGGCTCGGAAGCAAATATTTATATGATTTTTTACAAAAATAAAGTCAGATTTTACATATTTTTGAAATGGATATTTTTGTTAAAACGTTCATAAACATGAATTTGGACCTATACTATGGATAAAATATGATGAAAAATCATAAAATTTGGGCTCGGAAGCAAATATTTATATGATTTTTTACAGAAATAAAGTCAGATTTTACATATTTTTGAAATGGATATTTTTGTTAAAACGGTTATAAACATGAATTTGGACCTATACTATGGATAAAATATGATGAAAAATTATAAAATTTGGGCTCGGAAGCAAATATTTATATGATTTTTTACAAAAATAAAGTCAGATTTTACATATTTTTGAAATGGATATTTTTGTTAAAACGTTCATAAACATGAATTTGGACCTATACTATGGATAAAATATGATGAAAAATCATAAAATTTGGGCTCGGAAGCAAATATTTATATGATTTTTTACAGAAATAAAGTCAGATTTTACATATTTTTGAAATGGATATTTTTGTTAAAACGTTCATAAACATGAATTTGGACCTATACTATGGATAAAATATGATGAAAAATTATAAAATTCGGGCTCGGAAGCAAATATTTATATGATTTTTTACAAAAATAAAGTAAGATTTTACATATTTTTGAAATGGATATTTTTGTTAAAACGTTCATAAACATGAATTTGGACCTATACTATGGATAAAATATGATGAAAAATTATAAAATTCGAGCGCGGAAGCAAATATCTATATAAGTTTTTACAAAAATAAAGTCAGATTTTACCTATTTTTGATGAATACGTTGTATATTGTAAGCTTCATTGGCTGGATTCTAGAATATCTACCACACTTGAAATAGCAATTTTCTTGTTGCAATGTTTTCTTTTACCTAAAATATGATGAAAAATCATAAAAATCGGGCGCGGAAGCAAATATTTATATAATTTTTTACAAAAATAAAGTCAGATTTTTCTTATTCTTGAAATGGATATTTTTGTTAAAACATTTATAAACATGCTTTTGGACCTATATTGCGGATAAAATATGATGAAAAATTATAAAAATCGGGCGCGCAAACAAATATTTATATGATTTTTTACAAAAAAAAGTCAGATTTTACCTATTTTTGATGAATACGTTGTACATTGTAAGCTACATGGACTGGATTCTAGAATACCTAACACACTTGAAATAGCAATTTTCTTGTTGCAATGTTTTCTTTTAGCTAAAATATGATGAAAAATCATAAAATTTGGGCTCGGAAGCAAATATTTATATGATTTTTTACAGAAATAAAGTTAGATTTTACATATTTTTGAAATGGATATTTTTGTTAAAACGTTCATAAACATGAATTTGGACCTATACTATGGATAAAATATGATGAAAAATTATAAAATTCGGGCTCGGAAGCAAATATTTATATGATTTTTTACAAAAATAAAGTCAGATTTTACCTATTTTTGATGAATACGTTGTATATTGTAAGCTTCATTGGCTGGATTCTAGAATACCTACCACACTTGAAATAGCAATTTTCTTGTTGCAATGTTTTCTTTTACCTAAAATATGATGAAAAATCATAAAAATCGGGCGCGGAAGCAAATATTTATATGATTTTTTACAAAAATAAAGTCAGATTTTTCATATTTTTGAAATGGATATTTTTGTTAAAACGTTCATAAACATGAATTTGGACCTATACTATGGATAAAATATGATGAAAAATTATAAAACTCGGGCTCGGAAGCAAATATTTATATGATTTTTTACAAAAATAAAGTAAGATTTTACATATTTTTGAAATGGATATTTTTGTTAAAACGTTCATAAACATGAATTTGGACCTAAACTATGGATAAAATATGATGAAAAATTAAAAAATTCGAGCGCGGAAGCAAATATCTATATAAGTTTTTACAAAAATAAAGTCAGATTTTACCTATTTTTGATGAATACGTTGTATATTGTAAGCTTCATTGGCTGGATTCTAGAATATCTACCACACTTGAAATAGCAATTTTCTTGTTGCAATGTTTTCTTTTACCTAAAATATGATGAAAAATCATAAAAATCGGGCGCGGAAGCAAATATTTATATAATTTTTTACAAAAATAAAGTCAGATTTTTCTTATTCTTGAAATGGATATTTTTGTTAAAACATTTATAAACATGCTTTTGGACCTATATTGCGGATAAAATATGATGAAAAATTATAAAAATCGGGCGCGCAAACAAATATTTATATGATTTTTTACAAAAAAAAGTCAGATTTTACCTATTTTTGATGAATACGTTGTACATTGTAAGCTACATGGACTGGATTCTAGAATACCTAACACACTTGAAATAGCAATTTTCTTGTTGCAATGTTTTCTTTTAGCTAAAATATGATGAAAAATCATAAAATTTGGGCTCGGAAGCAAATATTTATATGATTTTTTACAGAAATAAAGTTAGATTTTACATATTTTTGAAATGGATATTTTTGTTAAAACGTTCATAAACATGAATTTGGACCTATACTATGGATAAAATATGATGAAAAATTATAAAATTCGGGCTCGGAAGCAAATATTTATATGATTTTTTACAAAAATAAAGTCAGATTTTACCTATTTTTGATGAATACGTTGTATATTGTAAGCTTCATTGGCTGGATTCTAGAATACCTACCACACTTGAAATAGCAATTTTCTTGTTGCAATGTTTTCTTTTACCTAAAATATGATGAAAAATCATAAAAATCGGGCGCGGAAGCAAATATTTATATGATTTTTTACAAAAATAAAGTCAGATTTTTCATATTTTTGAAATGGATATTTTTGTTAAAACGTTCATAAACATGAATTTGGACCTATACTATGGATAAAATATGATGAAAAATTATAAAACTCGGGCTCGGAAGCAAATATTTATATGATTTTTTACAAAAATAAAGTAAGATTTTACATATTTTTGAAATGGATATTTTTGTTAAAACGTTCATAAACATGAATTTGGACCTAAACTATGGATAAAATATGATGAAAAATTAAAAAATTCGGGCGCGCAAACAAATATTTATATGATATTTTACAAAAAAAAAGTCAGATTTTACATATTTTTGATGAATACGTTGTATATTGTAAGCTACATGGACTGGATTCTAGAATACCTAACACACTTGAAATAGCAATTTTCTTGTTGCAATGTTTTCTTTCAGCTAAAATATGATGAAAAATCATAAAATTTAGGCTCGGAAGCAAATATTTATATGATTTTTTACAAAAATAAAGTCAGATTTTACATATTTTTGAAATGGATATTTTTGTTAAAACGTTCATAAACATGAATTTGGACCTATACTATGGATAAAATATGATGAAAAATCATAAAATTTGGGCTCGGAAGCAAATATTTATATGATTTTTTACAGAAATAAAGTCAGATTTTACATATTTTTGAAATGGATATTTTTGTTAAAACGTTCATAAACATGATTTTGGACCTATACTATGGATATAATATGATGAAAAATTATAAAATTCGGGCTCGGAAGCAAATATTTATATGATTTTTTACAAAAATAAAGTCAGATTTTACATATTTTTGAAATGGATATTTTTGTTAAAACGTTCATAAACATGAATTTGGACCTATACTATGGATAAAATATGATGAAAAATTATAAAATTCGGGCTCGGAAGCAAATATTTATATGATTTTTTACAAAAATAACGTCAGATTTTACATATTTTTGAAATGGATATTTTTGTTAAAACGTTCATAAACATGAATTTGGACCTATACTATGGATAAAATATGATGAAAAATTATAAAATTCGAGCGCGGAAGCAAATATTTATATAAGTTTTTACAAAAATAAAGTCAGATTTTACCTATTTTTGATGAATACGTTGTATATTGTAAGCTTCATTGGCTGGATTCTAGAATATCTACCACACTTGAAATAGCAATTTTCTTGTTGCAATGTTTTCTTTTACCTAAAATATGATGAAAAATCATAAAAATCGGGCGCGGAAGCAAATATTTATATGATTTTTTACAAAAATAAAGTCAGATTTTTCTTATTCTTGAAATGGATATTTTTGTTAAAACATTTATAAACATGCTTTTGGACCTATATTGCGGATAAAATATGATGAAAAATTATAAAATTCGGGCGCGCAAACAAATATTTATATGATTTTTTACAAAAAAAGTCAGATTTTACCTATTTTTGATGAATACGTTGTATATTGTAAGCTACATGGACTGGATTCTAGAATACCTAACACACTTGAAATAGCAATTTTCTTGTTGCAATGTTTTCTTTTAGCTAAAATATGATGAAAAATCATAAAATTTGGGCTCGGAAGCAAATATTTATATGATTTTTTACAAAAATAAAGTCAGATTTTACATATTTTTGAAATGGATATTTTTGTTAAAACGTTCATAAACATGAATTTGGACCTATACTATGGATAAAATATGATGAAAAATCATAAAATTTGGGCTCGGAAGCAAATATTTATATGATTTTTTACAGAAATAAAGTCAGATTTTACATATTTTTGAAATGGATATTTTTGTTAAAACGGTTATAAACATGAATTTGGACCTATACTATGGATAAAATATGATGAAAAATTATAAAATTCGGGCTCGGAAGCAAATATTTATATGATTTTTTACAAAAATAAAGTCAGATTTTACATATTTTTGAAATGGATATTTTTGTTAAAACGTTCATAAACATGAATTTGGACCTATACTATGGATAAAATATGATGAAAAATTATAAAATTCGAGCGCGGAAGCAAATATTTATATAAGTTTTTACAAAAATAAAGTCAGATTTTACCTATTTTTGATGAATACGTTGTATATTGTAAGCTTCATTGGCTGGATTCTAGAATATCTACCACACTTGAAATAGCAATTTTCTTGTTGCAATGTTTTCTTTTACCTAAAATATGATAAAAAATCATAAAAATCGGGCGCGGAAGCAAATATTTATATGATTTTTTACAAAAATAGTCAGATTTTTCTTATTCTTGAAATGGATATTTTTGTTAAAACATTTATAAACATGCTTTTGGACCTATATTGCGGATAAAATATGATGAAAAATTATAAAATTCGGGCTCGCAAACAAATATTTATATGATTTTTTACAAAAAAAAGTCAGATTTTACCTATTTTTGATGAATACGTTGTATATTGTAAGCTACATGGACTGGATTCTAGAATACCTAACACACTTGAAATAGCAATTTTCTTGTTGCAATGTTTTCTTTAGCTAAAATATGATGAAAAATCATAAAATTTGGGCTCGGAAGCAAATATTTATATGATTTTTTACAAAAATAAAGTCAGATTTTACATATTTTTGAAATGGATATTTTTGTTAAAACGTTCATAAACATGAATTTGGACCTATACTATGGATAAAATATGATGAAAAATCATAAAATTTGGGCTCGGAAGCAAATATTTATATGATTTTTTTACAGAAATAAAGTCAGATTTTACATATTTTTGAACTGGATATTTTTGTTAAAACGGTTATAAACATGAATTTGGACCTATACTATGGATAAAATATGATGAAAAATTATAAAATTCGGGCTCGGAAGCAAATATTTATATGATTTTTTACAAAAATAAAGTCAGATTTTACATATTTTTGAAATGGATATTTTTGTTAAAACGTTCATAAACATGAATTTGGACCTATACTATGGATAAAATATGATGAAAAATCATAAAATTTGGGCTCGGAAGCAAATATTTATATGATTTTTTACAGAAATAAAGTCAGATTTTACATATTTTTGAAATGGATATTTTTGTTAAAACGTTCATAAACATGATTTTGGACCTATACTATGGATAAAATATGATGAAAAATTATAATATTCGGGCTCGGAAGCAAATATTTATATGATTTTTTACAAAAATAAAGTCAGATTTTACATATTTTTGAAATGGATATTTTTGTTAAAACGTTCATAAACATGAATTTGGACCTATACTATGGATAAAATATGATGAAAAATTATAAAATTCGAGCGCGGAAGCAAATATTTATATAAGTTTTTACAAAAATTAAGTCAGATTTTACCTATTTTTGATGAATACGTTGTATATTGTAAGCTTCATTGGCTGGATTCTAGAAAATCTACCACACTTGAAATAGCAATTTTCTTTTTGCAATGTTTTCTTTTACCTAAAATATGATGAAAAATCATAAAAATCGGGCGCGGAAGCAAATATTTATATGATTTTTTACAAAATAAAGTCAGATTTTTCTTATTCTTGAAATGGATATTTTTGATAAAACATTTATAAACATGCTTTTGGACCTATATTGCGGATAAAATATGATGAAAAATTATAAAATTCGGGCGCGCAAACAAATATTTATATGATTTTTTACAAAAAAAAGTCAGATTTTACCTATTTTTGATGAATACGTTGTATATTGTAAGCGACATGGACTGGATTCTAGAATACCTAACACACTTGAAATAGCAATTTTCTTGTTGCAATGTTTTCTTTTAGCTAAAATATGATGAAAAATCATAAAATTTGGGCTCGGAAGCAAATATTTATATGATTTTTTACAAAAATAAAGTCAGATTTTACATATTTTTGAAATGGATATTTTTGTTAAAACGTTCATAAACATGAATTTGGACCTATACTATGGATAAAATATGATGAAAAATCATAAAATTTGGGCTCGGAAGCAAATATTTATATGATTTTTTACAGAAATAAAGTCAGATTTTACATATTTTTGAACTGGATATTTTTGTTAAAACGGTTATAAACATGAATTTGGACCTATACTATGGATAAAATATGATGAAAAATTATAAAATTCGGGCTCGGAAGCAAATATTTATATGATTTTTTACAAAAATAAAGTCAGATTTTACATATTTTTGAAATGGATATTTTTGTTAAAACGTTCATAAACATGAATTTGGACCTATACTATGGATAAAAATATGATGAAAAATCATAAAATTTGGGCTCGGAAGCAAATATTTATATGATTTTTTACAGAAATAAAGTCAGATTTTACATATTTTTGAAATGGATATTTTTGTTAAAACGTTCATAAACATGATTTTGGACCTATACTATGGATAAAATATGATGAAAAATTATAATATTCGGGCTCGGAAGCAAATATTTATATGATTTTTTACAAAAATAAAGTCAGATTTTACATATTTTTGAAATGGATATTTTTGTTAAAACGTTCATAAACATGAATTTGGACCTATACTATGGATAAAATATGATGAAAAATTATAAAATTCGAGCGCGGAAGCAAATATTTATATAAGTTTTTACAAAAATTAAGTCAGATTTTACCTATTTTTGATGAATACGTTGTATATTGTAAGCTTCATTGGCTGGATTCTAGAAAATCTACCACACTTGAAATAGCAATTTTCTTTTTGCAATGTTTTCTTTTACCTAAAATATGATGAAAAATCATAAAAATCGGGCGCGGAAGCAAATATTTATATGATTTTTTACAAAAATAAAGTCAGATTTTTCTTATTCTTGAAATGGATATTTTTGATAAAACATTTATAAACATGCTTTTGGACCTATATTGCGGATAAAATATGATGAAAAATTATAAAATTCGGGCGCGCAAACAAATATTTATATGATTTTTTACAAAAAAAAGTCAGATTTTACCTATTTTTGATGAATACGTTGTATATTGTAAGCGACATGGACTGGATTCTAGAATACCTAACACACTTGAAATAGCAATTTTCTTGTTGCAATGTTTTCTTTTAGCTAAAATATGATGAAAAATCATAAAATTTGGGCTCGGAAGCAAATATTTATATGATTTTTTACAAAAATAAAGTCAGATTTTACATATTTTTGAAATGGATATTTTTGTTAAAACGTTCATAAACATGAATTTGGACCTATACTATGGATAAAATATGATGAAAAATCATAAAATTTGGGCTCGGAAGCAAATATTTATATGATTTTTTACAGAAATAAAGTCAGATTTTACATATTTTTGAAATGGATATTTTTGTTAAAACGGTTATAAACATGAATTTGGACCTATACTATGGATAAAATATGATGAAAAATTATAAAATTTAGGCTCGGAAGCAAATATTTATATGATTTTTACAAAAATAAAGTCAGATTTTACATATTTTTGAAATGGATATTTTTGTTAAAACGTTCATAAACATGAATTTGGACCTATACTATGGATAAAATATGATGAAAAATCATAAAATTTGGGCTCGGAAGCAAATATTTATATGATTTTTTACAGAAATAAAGTCAGATTTTACATATTTTTGAAATGGATATTTTTGTTAAAACGTTCATAAACATGAATTTGGACCTATACTACGGATAAAATATGATGAAAAATTATAAAATTCGGGCTCGGAAGCAAATATTTATATGATTTTTTACAAAAATAAAGTAAGATTTTACATATTTTTGAAATGGATATTTTTGTTAAAACGTTCATAAACATGAATTTGGACCTATACTATGGATAAAATATGATGAAAAATTATAAAATTCGAGCGCGGAAGCAAATATTTATATAAGTTTTTACAAAAATTAAGTCAGATTTTACCTATTTTTGATGAATACGTTGTATATTGTAAGCTTCATTGGCTGGATTCTAGAAAATCTACCACACTTGAAATAGCAATTTTCTTTTTGCAATGTTTTCTTTTACCTAAAATATGATGAAAAATCATAAAAATCGGGCGCGGAAGCAAATATTTATATGATTTTTTACAAAAATAAAGTCAGATTTTTCTTATTCTTGAAATGGATATTTTTGTTAAAACATTTATAAACATGCTTTTGGACCTATATTGCGGATAAAATATGATGAAAAATTATAAAATTCGGGCGCGCAAACAAATATTTATATGATTTTTTACAAAAAAAAGTCAGATTTTACCTATTTTTGATGAATACGTTGTATATTGTAAGCGACATGGACTGGATTCTAGAATACCTAACACACTTGAAATAGCAATTTTCTTGTTGCAATGTTTTCTTTTAGCTAAAATATGATGAAAAATCATAAAATTTGGGCTCGGAAGCAAATATTTATATGATTTTTTACAAAAATAAAGTCAGATTTTACATATTTTTGAAATGGATATTTTTGTTAAAAACGTTCATAAACATGAATTTGGACCTATACTATGGATAAAATATGATGAAAAATCATAAAATTTGGGCTCGGAAGCAAATATTTATATGATTTTTTACAGAAATAAAGTCAGATTTTACATATTTTTGAAATGGATATTTTTGTTAAAACGGTTATAAACATGAATTTGGACCTATACTATGGATAAAATATGATGAAAAATTATAAAATTTAGGCTCGGAAGCAAATATTTATATGATTTTTTACAAAAATAAAGTCAGATTTTACATATTTTTGAAATGGATATTTTTGTTTAAAACGTTCATAAACATGAATTTGGACCTATACTATGGATAAAATATGATGAAAAATCATAAAATTTGGCTCGGAAGCAAATATTTATATGATTTTTTACAGAAATAAAGTCAGATTTTACATATTTTTGAAATGGATATTTTTGTTAAAACGTTCATAAACATGAATTTGGACCTACTCTGAGATAGCGCGTTATGATGAAAAATTATAAAATTCGGGCTCGGAAGCAAATATTTATATGATTTTTTACAAAAATAAAGTAAGATTTTACATATTTTTGAAATGGATATTTTTGTTTAAAACGTTCATAAACATGAATTTGGACCTATACTATGGATAAAATATGATGAAAAATTATAAAATTCGAGCGCGGAAGCAAATATTTATATAAGTTTTACAAAAATTAAGTCAGATTTTACCTATTTTTGATGAATACGTTGTATATTGTAAGCTTCATTGGCTGGATTCTAGAAAATCTACCACACTTGAAATAGCAATTTTCTTTTTGCAATGTTTTCTTTTACCTAAAATATGATGAAAAATCATAAAAATCGGGCGCGGAAGCAAATATTTATATGATTTTTTACAAAAATAAAGTCAGATTTTTCTTATTCTTGAAATGGATATTTTTGTTAAAACATTTATAAACTTGCTTTTGGACCTATATTGCGGATAAAATATGATGAAAAATTATAAAATTCGGGCGCGCAAACAAATATTTATATGATTTTTTACAAAAAAAAGTCAGATTTTACCTATTTTTGATGAATACGTTGTATATTGTAAGCGACATGGACTGGATTCTAGAATACCTAACACACTTGAAATAGCAATTTTCTTGTTGCAATGTTTTCTTTTAGCTAAAATATGATGAAAAATCATAAAATTTGGGCTCGGAAGCAAATATTTATATGATTTTTTACAAAAATAAAGTCAGATTTTACATATTTTTGAAATGGATATTTTTGTTAAAACGTTCATAAACATGAATTTGGACCTATACTATGGATAAAATATGATGAAAAATCATAAAATTTGGGCTCGGAAGCAAATATTTATATGATTTTTTACAGAAATAAAGTCAGATTTTACATATTTTTGAAATGGATATTTTTGTTAAAACGGTTATAAACATGAATTTGGACCTATACTATGGATAAAATATGATGAAAAATTATAAAATTTAGGCTCGGAAGCAAATATTTATATGATTTTTTACAAAAATAAAGTCAGATTTTACATATTTTTGAAATGGATATTTTTGTTAAAAACGTTCATAAACATGAATTTGGACCTATACTATGGATAAAAATATGATGAAAAATCATAAAATTTGGGCTCGGAAGCAAATATTTATATGATTTTTTACAGAAATAAAGTCAGATTTTACATATTTTTGAAATGGATATTTTTGTTAAAACGTTCATAAACATGAATTTGGACCTATACTACGGATAAAATATGATGAAAAATTATAAAATTCGGGCTCGGAAGCAAATATTTATATGATTTTTTACAAAAATAAAGTAAGATTTTACATATTTTTGAAATGGATATTTTTGTTAAAACGTTCATAAACATGAATTTGGACCTATACTATGGATAAAATATGATGAAAAATTATAAAATTCGAGCGCGGAAGCAAATATTTATATAAGTTTTTACAAAAATTAAGTCAGATTTTACCTATTTTTGATGAATACGTTGTATATTGTAAGCTTCATTGGCTGGATTCTAGAAAATCTACCACACTTGAAATAGCAATTTTCTTTTTGCAATGGTTTCTTTTACCTAAAATATGATGAAAAATCATAAAAATCGGGCGCGGAAGCAAATATTTATATGATTTTTTACAAAAATAAAGTCAGATTTTTCTTATTCTTGAAATGGATATTTTTGTTAAAACATTTATAAACATGCTTTTGGACCTATATTGCGGATAAAATATGATGAAAAATTATAAAATTCGGGCGCGCAAACAAATATTTATATGATTTTTTACAAAAAAAAGTCAGATTTTACCTATTTTTGATGAATACGTTGTATATTGTAAGCGACATGGACTGGATTCTAGAATACCTAACACACTTGAAATAGCAATTTTCTTGTTGCAATGTTTTCTTTTAGCTAAAATATGATGAAAAATCATAAAATTTGGGCTCGGAAGCAAATATTTATATGATTTTTTACAAAAATAAAGTCAGATTTTACATATTTTTGAAATGGATATTTTTGTTAAAACGTTCATAAACATGAATTTGGACCTATACTATGGATAAAATATGATGAAAAATCATAAAATTTGGGCTCGGAAGCAAATATTTATATGATTTTTTACAGAAATAAAGTCAGATTTTACATATTTTTGAAATGGATATTTTTGTTTAAAACGGTTATAAACATGAATTTGGACCTATACTATGGATAAAATATGATGAAAAATTATAAAATTTGGGCTCGGAAGCAAATATTTATATGATTTTTTACAAAAATAATGTCAGATTTTACATATTTTTGAAATGGATATTTTTGTTAAAACGTTCATAAACATGAATTTGGACCTATACTATGGATAAAATATGATGAAAAATCATAAAATTTGGGCTCGGAAGCAAATATTTATATGATTTTTTACAGAAATAAAGTCAGATTTTACATATTTTTGAAATAGATATTTTTGTTAAAACGTTCATAAACATGAATTTGGACCTATACTATGGATAAAATATGATGAAAAATTATAAAATTCGGGCTCGGAAGCAAATATTTATATGATTTTTTACAAAAATAAAGTAAGATTTTACATATTTTTGAAATGGATATTTTTGTTAAAACGTTCATAAACATGAATTTGGACCTATACTATGGATAAAATATGATGAAAAACTATAATATAATTCGGGTTTGGAAGCAAATATTTATATGATTTTTTACAAAAATAAAGTCAGATTTTACATATTTTTGAAATGGATATTTTTGTTAAAACGTTCATAAACATGAATTTGGACCTATACTATGGATAAAATATGATGAAAAATTATAAAATTCGAGCGCGGAAGCAAATATTTATATAAGTTTTTACAAAAATAAAGTCAGATTTTACCTATTTTTGATGAATACGTTGTATATTGTAAGCTTCATTGGCTGGATTCTAGAATATCTACCACACTTGAAATAGCAATTTTCTTGTTGCAATGTTTTCTTTTACCTAAAATATGATGAAAAATCATAAAAATCGGGCGCGGAAGCAAATATTTATATGATTTTTTACAAAAATAAAGTCAGATTTTTCTTATTCTTGAAATGGATATTTTTGTTAAAACATTTATAAACATGCTTTTGGACCTATATTGCGGATAAAATATGATGAAAAATTATAAAATTCGGGCGCGCAAATAAATATTTATATGATTTTTTACAAAAAAAAGTCAGATTTTACCTATTTTTGATGAATACGTTGTATATTGTAAGCTACATGGACTGGATTCTAGAATACCTAACACACTTGAAATAGCAATTTTCTTGTTGCAATGTTTTCTTTTAGCTAAAATATGATGAAAAATCATAAAATTTGGGCTCGGAAGCAAATATTTATATGATTTTTTACAAAAATAAAGTCAGATTTTACATATTTTTGAAATGGATATTTTTGTTAAAACGTTCATAAACATGAATTTGGACCTATACTATGGATAAAATATGATGAAAAATCATAAAATTTGGGCTCGGAAGCAAATATTTATATGATTTTTTACAGAAATAAAGTCAGATTTTACATATTTTTGGAAATGGATATTTTTGTTAAAACGTTCATAAACATGAATTTGGACCTATACTATGGATAAAATATGATGAAAAACTATAATATAAATTCGGGTTTGGAAGCAAATATTTATATGATTTTTTACAAAAATAAAGTCAGATTTTTACATATTTTTGAAATGGATATTTTTGTTAAAACGTTCATAAACATGAATTTGGACCTATACTATGGATAAAATATGATGAAAAATCATAAAATTTGGGCTCGGAAGCAAATATTTATATGATTTTTTACAGAAATAAAGTTAGATTTTACATATTTTTGAAATGGATATTTTTGTTTAAAACGTTCATAAACATGAATTTGGACCTATACTATGGATAAAATATGATGAAAAATTATAAAATTCGGGCTCGGAAGCAAATATTTATATGATTTTTTACAAAAATAAAGTCAGATTTTACATATTTTTGAAATGGATATTTTTGTTAAAACGTTCATAAACATGAATTTGGACCTATACTATGGATAAAATATGATGAAAAATTATAAAATTCGAGCGCGGAAGCAAATATTTATATAATTTTTTACAAAAATAAGTCAGATTTTACTATTTTTGATGAATACGTTGTATATTGTAAGCTTCATTGGCTGGATTCTAGAATACCTAACACACTTGAAATAGCAATTTTCTTGTTGCAATGTTTTCTTTTAGCTAAAATATGATGAAAAATCATAAAATTTGGGCTCGAAAGCAAATATTTATATGATTTTTTACAAAAATAAAGTCAGATTTTACATATTTTTGAAATGGATATTTTTGTTTAAAACGTTCATAAACATAAATTTGGACCTATACTATGGATAAAATATGATGAAAAATCATAAAATTTGGGCTCGGAAGCAAATATTTATATGATTTTTTACAAAAATAAAGTCAGATTTTACATATTTTTGAAATGGATATTTTTGTTAAAACGTTCATAAACATGAATTTGGACCTATACTATGGATAAAATATGATGAAAAATTATAAAATTCGAGCGCGGAAGCAAATATTTATATAAGTTTTTACAAAAATAAAGTCAGATTTTATTTTTGTTAAAACGTTCATAAACATGAATTTGGACCTATACTATGGATAAAATATGATGAAAAAATTATAAAATTCGGGCTCGGAAGCAAATATTTATATGATTTTTTACAAAAATAAAGTCAGATTTTACATATTTTTGAAATGGATATTTTTGTTAAAACGTTCATAAACATGAATTTGGACCTTTACTTTGGATAAAATATGATGAAAAATTATAAAATTCGAGCGCGGAAGCAAATATTTATATAATTTTTTACAAAAATAAAGTCAGATTTTACATATTTTTGAAATGGATATTTTTGTTAAAACGTTCATAAACATGAATTTGGACCTATACTATGGATAAAATATGATGAAAAATCATAAAATTTGGGCTCGGAAGCAAATATTTATATGATTTTTTACAGAAATAAAGTTAGATTTTACATATTTTTGAAATGGATATTTTTGTTAAAAACGTTCATAAACATGAATTTGGACCTATACTATGGATAAAATATGATGAAAAATCATAAAATTTGGGCTCGGAAGCAAATATTTATATGATTTTTTACAAAAATAAAGTCAGATTTTACATATTTTTGAAATGGATATTTTTGTTAAAACGTTCATAAACATGAATTTGGACCTATACTATGGATAAAATATGATGAAAAATCATAAAATTTGGGCTCGGAAGCAAATATTTATATGATTTTTTACAGAAATAAAGTTAGATTTTACATATTTTTGAAATGGATATTTTTGTTAAAACGTTCATAAACATGAATTTGGACCTATACTATGGATAAAATATGATGAAAAATCATAAAATTTGGGCTCGGAAGCAAATATTTATATGATTTTTTTACAGAAATAAAGTCAGATTTTACATATTTTTGAAATGGATATTTTTGTTAAAACGTTCATAAACATGAATTTGGACCTATACTATGGATAAAATATGATGAAAAATTATAAAATTCGGGCTCGGAAGCAAATATTTATATGATTTTTTACAAAAATAAAGTCAGATTTTACATATTTTTGAATTGGATATTTTTGTTAAAACGTTCATAAACATGAAATTGGACCTATACTATGGATAAAATATGATGAAAAATTATAAAATTCGAGCGCGGAAGCAAATATTTATATAATTTTTTACAAAAATAAAGTCAGATTTTACCTATTTTTGATGAATACGTTGTATATTGTAAGCTTCATTGGCTGGATTCTAGAATACCTACCACACTTGAAATAGCAATTTTCTTGTTGCAATGTTTTCTTTTACCTAAAATATGATGAAAAATCATAAAAATCGGGCGCGGAAGCAAATATTTATATGATTTTTTACAAAAATAAAGTCAGATTTTTCTTATTCTTGAAATAGATATTTTTGTTAAAACATTTATAAACATGCTTTTGGACCTATATTGCGGATAAAATATGATGAAAAATTATAAAATTCGGGCGCGCAAACAAATATTTATATGATTTTTTACAAAAAAAAAAGTCAGATTTTACCTATTTTTGATGAATACGTTGTATATTGTAAGCTACATGGACTGGATTCTAGAATACCTAACACACTTGAAATAGCAATTTTCTTGTTGCAATGTTTTCTTTTAGCTAAAATATGATGAAAAATCATAAAATTTGGGCTCGGAAGCAAATATTTATATGATTTTTTACAAAAATAAAGTCAGATTTTACATATTTTTGAAATGGATATTTTTGTTTAAAACGTTCATAAACATGAATTTGGACCTATACTATGGATAAAATATGATGAAAAATCATAAAATTTGGGCTCGGAAGCAAATATTTATATGATTTTTTACAGAAATAAAGTCAGATTTTACATATTTTTGAAATAGATATTTTTTGTTAAAACGTTTATAAACATGAATTTGGACCTATACTATGGATAAAATATGATGAAAAATTATAAAATTCGGGCTCGAAAGCAAATATTTATATGATTTTTTACAAAAATAAAGTCAGATTTTACATATTTTTGAAACGGATATTTTTGTTAAAACGTTCATAAACATGAATTTGGACCTATACTATGGATAAAATATGATGAAAAATTATGAAATTCGAGCGCGGAAGCAAATATTTATATAATTTTTTACAAAAATAAAGTCAGATTTTACCTATTTTTGATGAATACGTTGTATATTGTAAGCTTCATTGGCTGGATTCTAGAATACCTACCACACTTGAAATAGCAATTTTCTTGTTGCAATGTTTTCTTTTACCTAAAATATGATGAAAAATCATAAAAATCGGGCGCGGAAGCAAATATTTATATGATTTTTTACAAAAATAAAGTCAGATTTTTCTTATTCTTGAAATGGATATTTTTGTTAAAACATTTATAAACATGCTTTTGGACCTATATTGCGGATAAAATATAATGAAAAATTATAAAATTCGGGCGCGCAAACAAATATTTATATGATTTTTTACAAAAAAAAGTCAGATTTTACCTATTTTTGATGAATACGTTGTATATTGTAAGCTACATGGACTGGATTCTAGAATACCTAACACACTTGAAATAGCAATTTTCTCGTTGCAATGTTTTCTTTTATCTAAAATATGATGAAAAATTATAAAATTCGGGCTCGGAAGCAAATATTTATATGATTTTTACAAAAATAAAGTCAGATTTTACATATTTTTGAAATGGATATTTTTTGTTAAAACGTTCATAAACATGAATTTGGACCTATACAATGGATAAAATATGATGAAAAATTATAAAATTCGAGCGCGGAAGCAAATATTTATATAATTTTTTACAAAAATAAAGTCAGATTTTACCTATTTTTGATGAATACGTTGTATATTGTAAGCTTCATTGGCTGGATTCTAGAATACCTACCACACTTGAAATAGCATTTTTCTTGTTGCAATGTTTTCTTTTACCTAAAATATGATGAAAAATCATAAAAATCGGGCGCGGAAGCAAATATTTATATGATTTTTTACAAAAATAAAGTCAGATTTTTCATATTTTTGAAATGGATATTTTTGTTAAAACGTTCATAAACATGAATTTGGACCTATACTATGGATAAAATATGATGAAAAATTATAAAACTCGGGCTCGGAAGCAAATATTTATATGATTTTTTACAAAAATAAAGTAAGATTTTACATATTTTTGAAAAGGATATTTTTGTTAAAACGTTCATAAACATGAATTTGGGACCTATACTATGGATAAAATATGATGAAAAATTATAAAATTCGAGCGCGGAAGCAAATATTTATATAATTTTTTACAAAAATAAAGTCAGATTTTACCTATTTTTGATGAATACGTTGTATATTGTAAGCTACATGGACTGGATTCTAGAATACCTACCACACTTGAAATAGCAATTTTCTTGTTGCAATGTTTTCTTTTACCTAAAATATGATGAAAAATCATAAAAATCGGGCGCGGAAGCAAATATTTATATGATTTTTTTACAAAAATAAAGTCAGATTTTTCTTATTCTTGAAATGGATATTTTTTGTTAAAACATTTATAAACATGCTTTTGGACCTATATTGCGGATAAAATATGATGAAAAATTATAAAATTCGGGCGCGCAAACAAATATTTATATGATTTTTTACAAAAAAAAAGTCAGATTTTACCTATTTTTGATGAATACGTTGTATATTGTAAGCTACATGGACTGGATTCTAGAATACCTAACACACTTGAAATAGCAATTTTCTTGTTGCAATGTTTTCTTTTAGCTAAAATATGATGAAAAATCATAAAATTTGGGCTCGGAAGCAAATATTTATATGATTATTTACAAAAATAAAGTCAGATTTTACATATTTTTGAAATGGATATTTATGTTAAAACGTTCATAAACATGAATTTGGACCTATACTGTGGATAAAATATGATGAAAAATCATAAAATTTGGGCTCGGAAGCAAATATTTATATGATTTTTTACAGAAATAAAGTTAGATTTTACATATTTTTGAAATGGATATTTTTGTTAAAACGTTCATAAAAAAGAATTTGGACCTATACTATGGATAAAATATGATGAAAAATTATAAAATTCGGGCTCGGAAGCAAATATTTATATAATTTTTTACAAAAATAAAGTCAGATTTTAAATATTTTTGAAATGGATATTTTTGTTAAAACGTTCATAAACATGAATTTGGACCTATACTATGGATAAAATATGATGAAAAAATTATAAAATTCGAGCGCGGAAGCAAATATTTATATAATTTTTTACAAAAATAAAGTCAGATTTTTACCTATTTTTGATGAATACGTTGTATATTGTAAGCTTCATTGGCTGGATTCTAGAATACCTACCACACTTGAAATAGCAATTTTCTTGTTGCAATGTTTTCTTTTACCTAAAATATGATGAAAAATCATAAAAATCGGGCGCGGGAAGCAAAATATTTATATGATTTTTTACAAAAATAAAGTCAGATTTTTCATATTTTTGAAATGGATATTTTTGTTTAAAACGTTCATAAACATGAATTTGGACCTATACTATGGATAAAATATGATGAAAAATTATAAAACTCGGGCTCGGAAGCAAATATTTATATGATTTTTTACAAAAGTAAAGTAAGATTTTACATATTTTTGAAATGGATATTTTTGTTAAAACGTTCATAAACATGAATTTGGACCTATACTATGGATAAAATATTATGAAAAATTATAAAATTCGAGCGCGGAAGCAAATATTTATATAATTTTTTACAAAAATAAAGTCAGATTTTACCTATTTTTGATGAATACGTTGTATATTGTAAGCTTCATTGGCTGGATTCTAGAACACCTACCACACTTGAAATAGCAATTTTCTTGTTGCAATGTTTTCTTTTACCTAAAATATGATGAAAAATCATAAAAATCGGGCGCGGAAGCAAATATTTATATGATTTTTTACAAAGATAAAGTCAGATTTTTCCTATTTTTGAAATGGATATTTTTGTTAAAACATTTATAAACATGCTTTTGGACCTATATTGCGGATAAAATATGATGAAAAATTAAAAAATTCGGGCGCGCAAACAAATATTTATATGATATTTTACAAAAAAAAAGTCAGATTTTACCTATTTTTGATGAATACGTTGTATATTGTAAGCTACATGGACTGGATTCTAGAATACCTAACACACTTGAAATAGCAATTTTCTTGTTGCAATGTTTTCTTTTAGCTAAAATATGATGAAAAATCATAAAATTTGGGCTCGGAAGCAAATATTTATATGATTATTTACAAAAATAAAGTCAGATTTTACATATTTTTGAAATGGATATTTATGTTAAAACGTTCATAAACATGAATTTGGACCTATACTGTGGATAAAATATGATGAAAAATCATAAAATTTGGGCTCGGAAGCAAATATTTATATGATTTTTTACAGAAATAAAGTTAGATTTTACATATTTTTGAAATGGATATTTTTGTTAAAACGTTCATAAAAAAGAATTTGGACCTATACTATGGATAAAATATGATGAAAAATTATAAAATTCGGGCTCGGAAGCAAATATTTATATAATTTTTTACAAAAATAAAGTCAGATTTTAAATATTTTTGAAATGGATATTTTTGTTTAAAACGTTCATAAACATGAATTTGGACCTATACTATGGATAAAATATGATGAAAAATTATAAAATTCGAGCGCGGAAGCAAATATTTATATAAGTTTTTACAAAAATAAAGTCAGATTTTACCTATTTTTGATGAATACGTTGTATATTGTAAGCTTCATTGGCTGGATTCTAGAATATCTACCACACTTGAAATAGCAATTTTCTTGTTGCAATGTTTTCTTTTACCTAAAATATGATGAAAAATCATAAAAATCGGGCGCGGAAGCAAATATTTATATGATTTTTTACAAAAATAAAGTCAGATTTTTCTTATTCTTGAAATGGATATTTTTGTTAAAACATTTATAAACATGCTTTTGGACCTATATTGCGGATAAAATATGATGAAAAATTATAAAATTCGGGCTCGCAAACAAATATTTATATGATTTTTTACAAAAAAAAGTCAGATTTTACCTATTTTTGATGAATACGTTGTATATTGTAAGCTACATGGACTGGATTCTAGAATACCTAACACACTTGAAATAGCAATTTTCTTGTTGCAATGTTTTCTTTTAGCTAAAATATGATGAAAAATCATATAATAAAGTCAGATTTTACATATTTTTGAAATGGATATTTTTGTTAAAACGTTCATAAACATGAATTTGGACCTATACTATGGATAAAATATGATGAAAAATCATAAAATTTGGGCTCGGAAGCAAATATTTATATGATTTTTTACAAAAATAAAGTCAGATTTTACATATTTTTGAAATGGATATTTTTGTTAAAACGTTCATAAACATGAATTTGGACCTATACTATGGATAAAATATGATGAAAAATCATAAAATTTGGGCTCGGAAGCAAATATTTATATGATTTTTTACAGAAATAAAGTCAGATTTTACATATTTTTGAAATGGATATTTTTGTTAAAACGGTTATAAACATGAATTTGGACCTATACTATGAATAAAATATGATGAAAAATTATAAAATTTGGGCTCGGAAGCAAATATTTATATGATTTTTTACAAAAATAAAGTCAGATTTTACATATTTTTGAAATGGATATTTTTGTTAAAACGTTCATAAACATGAATTTGGACCTATACTATGGATAAAATATGATGAAAAATCATAAAATTTGGGCTCGGAAGCAAATATTTATATGATTTTTTACAGAAATAAAGTCAGATTTTACATATTTTTGAAATGGATATTTTTGTTAAAACGTTCATAAACATGAATTTGGACCTATACTATGGATAAAATATGATGAAAAATTATAAAATTCGGGCTCGGAAGCAAATATTTATATGATTTTTTACAAAAATAAAGTAAGATTTTACATATTTTTGAAATGGATATTTTTGTTAAAACGTTCATAAACATGAATTTGGACCTATACTATGGATAAAATATGATGAAAAATTATAAAATTCGAGCGCGGAAGCAAATATTTATATAAGTTTTTACAAAAATAAAGTCAGATTTTACCTATTTTTGATGAATACGTTGTATATTGTAAGCTTCATTGGCTGGATTCTAGAATATCTACCACACTTGAAATAGCAATTTTCTTGTTGCAATGTTTTCTTTTACCTAAAATATGATGAAAAATCATAAAAATCGGGCGCGGAAGCAAATATTTATATGATTTTTTACAAAAATAAAGTCAGATTTTTCTTATTCTTGAAATGGATATTTTTGTTAAAACATTTATAAACATGCTTTTGGACCTATATTGCGGATAAAATATGATGAAAAATTATAAAATTCGGGCGCGCAAACAAATATTTATATGATTTTTTACAAAAAAAAAGTCAGATTTTACCTATTTTTGATGAATACGTTGTGTATTGTAAGCTACATGGACTGGATTCTAGAATACCTAACAACTCTGAGATAGCGCGTTTCTTGTTGCAATGTTTTCTTTTAGCTAAAATATGATGAAAAATCATAAAATTTGGGCTCGGAAGCAAATATTTATATGATTTTTTACAGAAATAAAGTCAGATTTTACATATTTTTGAAATGGATATTTTTGTTAAAACGTTCATAAACATGAATTTGGACCTATACTATGGATAAAATATGATGAAAAATTATAAAATTCGGGCTCGGAAGCAAATATTTATATGATTTTTTACAAAAATAAAGTCAGATTTTACATATTTTTGAAATGGATATTTTTGTTAAAACGTTCATAAACATGAATTTGGACCTATACTATGGATAAAATATGATAAAAAATTATAAAATTCGAGCGCGGAAGCAAATATTTATATAATTTTTTACAAAAATAAAGTCAGATTTTACCTATTTTTGATGAATACGTTGTATATTATAAGCTTCATTGGCTGGATTCTAGAATACCTACCACACTTGAAATAGCAATTTTCTTGTTGCAATGTTTTCTTTTACCTAAAATATGATGAAAAATCATAAAATTCGGGCGCGGAAGCAAATATTTATATGATTTTTTACAAAAATAAAGTCAGATTTTTCTTATTCTTGAAATGGATATTTTTGTTAAAACATTTATAAACATGCTTTTGGACCTATATTGCGGATAAAATATGATGAAAAATTATAAAATTCGGTCGCGCAAACAAATATTTATATGATTTTTTACAAAAAAAAAAGTCAGATTTTACCTATTTTTGATGAATACGTTGTATATTGTAAGCTACATGGACTGTATTCTAGAATACCTAACACACTTGAAATAGCAATTTTCTTGTTGCAATGTTCTCTTTTAGCTAAAATATGATGAAAAATCATAAAATTTGGGCTCGGAAGCAAATATTTATATGATTTTTTACAAAAATAAAGTCAGATTTTACATATTTTTGAAATGGATATTTTTGTTAAAACGTTCATAAACATGAATTTGGACCTATACTATGGATATAATATGATGAAAAATTATAAAACTCGGGCTCGGAAGCTAATATTTATATGATTTTTTACAAAAATAAAGTAAGATTTTACATATTTTTGAAATGGATATTTTTGTTAAAACGTTCATAAACATAAATTTGGACCTATACTATGGATAAAATATGATGAAAAATTATAAAATTCGGCCTTGGAAGCAAATATTTATATGATTTTTTACAAAAATAAAGTCAGATTTTACATATTTTTGAAATGGATATTTTTGTTAAAACGTTCATAAACATGAATTTGGACCTATACTATGTATAAAATATGATGAAAAATTATAAAATTCGAGCGCGGAAGCAAATATTTATATATTTTTTTACAAAAATAAAGTCAGATTTTACATATTTTTGAAATGGATATTTTTGTTAAAACGTTCATAAACATGAATTTGGACCTATACTATGGATAAAATATGATGAAAAATTATAAAACTCGGGCTCGGAAGCAAATATTTATATGATTTTTTACAAAAATAAAGTAAGATTTTACATATTTTTGAAATGGATATTTTTGTTAAAACGTTCATAAACATGAATTTGGACCTATACTATGGATAAAATATGATGAAAAATTATAAAATTCGAGCGCGGAAGCAAATATTTATATAATTTTTTACAAAAATAAAGTCAGATTTTACCTATTTTTGATGAATACGTTGTATATTGTAAGCTTCATTGGCTGGATTCTAGAACACCTACCACACTTGAAATAGCAATTTTCTTGTTGCAATGTTTTCTTTTACCTAAAATATGATGAAAAATCATAAAAATCGGGCGCGGAAGAAAATATTTATATGATTTTTTACAAAAATAAAGTCAGATTTTTCCTATTCTTGAAATGGATATTTTTGTTGAAACATTTATAAACATGCTTTTGGACCTATATTGCGGATAAAATATGATGAAAAATTATAAAATTCGGGCGCGCAAACAAATATTTATATGATTTTTTACAAAAAAAAAGTCAGATTTTACCTATTTTTGATGAATACGTTGTATATTGTAAGCTACATGGACTGGATTCTAGAATACCTAACACACTTGAAATAGCAATTTTCTTGTTGCAATGTTTTCTTTTAGCTAAAATATGATGAAAAATCATAAAATTTGGGCTCGGAAGCAAAAATTTATATGATTTTTTACAAAAATAAAGTCAGATTTTACATATTTTTGAAATGGATATTTTTGTTAAAACGTTCATAAACATGAATTTGGACCTATACTATGGATAAAATATGATGAAAAATTATAAAACTCGGGCTCGGAAGCAAATATTTATATGATTTTTTACAAAAATAAAGTCAGATTTTACATATTTTTGAAATGGATATTTTTGTTAAAACGTTCATAAACATGAATTTGGACCTATACTATGGATAAAATATGATGAAAAATTATAAAACTCGGGCTCGGAAGCAAATATTTATATGATTTTTTACAAAAATAAAGTAAGATTTTACATATTTTTGAAATGGATATTTTTGTTAAAACGTTCATAAACATGAATTTGGACCTATACTATGGATAAAATATGATGAAAAATTATAAAATTCGAGCGCGGAAGCAAATATTTATATAATTTTTTACAAAAATAAAGTCAGATTTTACCTATTTTTGATGAATACGTTGTATATTGTAAGCTTCATTGGCTGGATTCTAGAACACCTACCACACTTGAAATAGCAATTTTCTTGTTGCAATGTTTTCTTTTACCTAAAATATGATGAAAAATCATAAAAATCGGGCGCGGAAGAAAATATTTATATGATTTTTTACAAAAATAAAGTCAGATTTTTCCTATTCTTGAAATGGATATTTTTGTTGAAACATTTATAAACATGCTTTTGGACCTATATTGCGGATAAAATATGATGAAAAATTATAAAATTCGGGCGCGCAAACAAATATTTATATGATTTTTTACAAAAAAAAAGTCAGATTTTACCTATTTTTGATGAATACGTTGTATATTGTAAGCTACATGGACTGGATTCTAGAATACCTAACACACTTGAAATAGCAATTTTCTTGTTGCAATGTTTTCTTTTAGCTAAAATATGATGAAAAATCATAAAATTTGGGCTCGGAAGCAAAAATTTATATGATTTTTTACAAAAATAAAGTCAGATTTTACATATTTTTGAAATGGATATTTTTGTTAAAACGTTCATAAACATGAATTTGGACCTATACTATGGATAAAATATGATGAAAAATTATAAAACTCGGGCTCGGAAGCAAATATTTATATGATTTTTTACAAAAATAAAGTCAGATTTTACATATTTTTGAAATGGATATTTTTGTTTAAAACGTTCATAAACATGAATTTGGACCTATACTATGGATAAAATATGATGAAAAATTATAAAACTCGGGCTCGGAAGCAAATATTTATATGATTTTTTACAAAAATAAAGTAAGATTTTACATATTTTTGAAATGGATATTTTTGTTAAAACGTTCATAAACATGAATTTGGACCTATACTATGGATAAAATATGATGAAAAATTATAAAATTCGAGCGCGGAAGCAAATATTTATATAATTTTTTACAAAAATAAAGTCAGATTTTACCTATATTTGATGAATACGTTGTATATTGTAAGCTTCATTGGCTGGATTTTAGAACACCTACCACACTTGAAATAGCAATTTTCTTGTTGCAATGTTTTCTTTTACCTAAAATATGATGAAAAATCATAAAAATCGGGCGCGGAAGAAAATGTTTATATGATTTTTTACAAAAATAAAGTCAGATTTTTCCTATTCTTGAAATGGATATTTTTGTTGAAACATTTATAAACATGCTTTTGGACCTATATTGCGGATAAAATATGATGAAAAATTATAAAATTCGGGCGCGCAAACAAATATTTATATGATTTTTTACAAAAAAAAAGTCAGATTTTACCTATTTTTGATGAATACGTTGTATATTGTAAGCTACATGGACTGGATTCTAGAATACCTAACACACTTGAAATAGCAATTTTCTTGTTGCAATGTTTTCTTTTAGCTAAAATATGATGAAAAATCATAAAATTTGGGCTCGGAAGCAAATATTTATATGATTTTTTACAAAAATAAAGTCAGATTTTACATATTTTTGAAATGGATATTTTTGTTAAAACGTTCATAAACATGAATTTGGACCTATACTATGGATAAAATATGATGAAAAATTATAAAACTCGGGCTCGGAAGCAAATATTTATATGATTTTTTACAAAAATAAAGTAAGATTTTACATATTTTTGAAATGGATATTTTTGTTAAAACGTTCATAAACATGAATTTGGACCTATACTATGGATAAAATATGATGAAAAATTATAAAATTCGAGCGCGGAAGCAAATATTTATATAATTTTTTACAAAAATAAAGTCAGATTTTACCTATTTTTGATGAATACGTTGTATATTGTAAGCTTCATTGGCTGAATTCTAGAACACCTACCACACTTGAAATAGCAATTTTCTTGTTGCAATGTTTTCTTTTACCTAAAATATGATGAAAAATCATAAAAATCGGGCGCGGAAGCAAATATTTATATGATTTTTTACAAAAATAAAGTCAGATTTTTCCTATTCTTGAAATGGATATTTTTGTTAAAACATTTATAAACATGCTTTTGGACCTATATTGCGGATAAAATATGATGAAAAATTATAAAATTAGGGCGCGCAAACAAATATTTATATGATTTTTTACAAAAAAAAAGTCAGATTTTACCTATTTTTGATGAATACGTTGTATATTGTAAGCTACATGGACTGGATTCTAGAATACCTAACACACTTGAAATAGCAATTTTCTTGTTGCAATGTTTTCTTTTAGCTAAAATATGATGAAAAATCATAAAATTTGGGCTCGGAAGCAAATATTTATATGATTTTTTACAAAAATAAAGTCAGATTTTACATATTTTTGAAATGGATATTTTTGTTAAAACGTTCATAAACATGAATTTGGACCTATACTATGTATAAAATATGATGAAAAATTATAAAACTCGGGCTCGGAAGCAAATATTTATATGATTTTTTACAAAAATAAAGTAAGATTTTACATATTTTTGAAATGGATATTTTTGTTAAAACGTTCATAAACATGAATTTGGACCTATACTATGGATAAAATATGATGAAAAATTATAAAATTCGGGCTCGGAAGCAAATATTTATATGATTTTTTACAAAAATAAAGTCAGATTTTACATATTTTTGAAATGGTTTTTTTTTGTTAAAACTTTCATAAACATGAATTTGGACCTATACTATGGATAAAATATGATGAAAAATTATAAAATTGGAGCGCGGAAGCAAATATTTATATAATTTTTTACAAAAATAAAGTCAGATTTTACCTATTTTTGATGAATACGTTGTATATTGTAAGCTTCATTGGCTGGATTCTAGAATACCTACCACACTTGAAATAGCAATTTTCTTGTTGCAATGTTTTCTTTTACCTAAAATATGATGAAAAATCATAAAAATCGGGCGCGAAAGCAAATATTTATATGATTTTTTACAAAAATAAAGTCAGATTTTTCTTATTCTTGAAATGGATATTTTTGTTAATACATTTATAAACATGCTTTTGGACCTATATTGCGGATAAAATATGATGAAAAATTATAAAATTCGGGCGCGCAAACAAATATTTATATGATTTTTTACAAAAAAAAAGTCAGATTTTACCTATTTTTGATGAATACGTTGTATATTGTAAGCTACATGGACTGGATTCTAGAATACCTAACACACTTGAAATAGCAATTTTCTAGTTGCAATGTTTTCTTTTAGCTAAAATATGATGAAAAATCATAAAATTTGGGCTCGGATGCAAATATTTATATGATTTTTTACAGAAATAAAGTCAGATTTTACATATTTTTGAAATGGATATTCTTGTTAAAACGTTCATAAACATGAATTTGGACCTATACTATGGATAAAATATGATGAAAAATTATAAAATTCGGGCTCGGAAGCAAATATTTATGATTTTTTACAAAAATAAAGTCAGATTTTACCTATTTTTGATGAATACGTTGTATATTGTAAGCTTCATTGGCTGGATTCTAGAATACCTACCACACTTGAAATAGCAATTTTCTTGTTGCAATGTTTTCTTTTACCTAAAATATGATGAAAAATTATAAAATTCGGGCTCGGAAGCAAATATTTATATGATTTTTTACAAAAATAAAGTCAGATTTTACATATTTTTGAAATGGTTTTTTTTGTTAAAACTTTCATAAACATGAATTTGGACCTATACTATGGATAAAATATGATGAAAAATTATAAAATTCGAGCGCGGAAGCAAATATTTATATAATTTTTTACAAAAATAAAGTCAGATTTTACCTATTTTTGATGAATACGTTGTATATTGTAAGCTTCATTGGCTGGATTCTAGAATACCTACCACACTTGAAATAGCAATTTTCTAGTTGCAATGTTTTCTTTTAGCTAAAATATGATGAAAAATCATAAAATTTGGGCTCGGAAGCAAATATTTATATGATTTTTTACAAAAATAAAGTCAGATTTTACATATTTTTGAAATGGATATTTTTGTTAAAACGTTCATAAACATGAATTTGGACCTATACTATGGATAAAATATGATGAAAAATTATAAACTCGGGCTCGGAAGCAAATATTTATATGATTTTTTACAAAAATAAAGTCAGATTTTTCCTATTCTTGAAATGGATATTTTTTTTAAACATTTATAAACATGCTTTTGGACCTATATTGCGGATAAAATATGATGAAAAATTATAAAATTCGGGCGCGCAAACAAATATTTATATGATTTTTTACAAAAAAAAAGTCAGATTTTACCTATTTTTGATGAATACGTTGTATATTGTAAGCTACATGGACTGGATTCTAGAATACCTAACAAACTTGAAATAGCAATTGTTGCAATGTTTTCTTTTAGCTAAAATATGATGAAAAATCATAAAATTTGGGCTCGGAAGCAAATATTTATATGATTTTTTACAAAAATAAAGTCAGATTTTACATATTTTTGAAATGGATATTTTTGTTAAAACGTTCATAAACATGAATTTGGACCTATACTATGGATAAAATATGATAAAAAATCATAAAATTTGGGCTCGGAAGCAAATATTTATATGATTTTTTACAGAAATAAAGTCAGATTTTACATATTTTTGAAATGGATATTTTTGTTAAAACGTTCATAAACATGAATTTGGACCTATACTATGGATAAAATATGATGAAAAATCATAAAATTTGGGCTCGGAAGCAAATATTTATATGATTTTTTACAGAAATAAAGTCAGATTTTACATATTTTTGAAATGGATATTTTTGTTAAAACTTTCATAGACATGAATTTGGACCTATACTATGGATAAAATATGATGAAAAATTATAAAATTCGAGCGCGGAAGCAAATATTTATATAATTTTTTACAAAAATAAAGTCAGATTTTACCTATTTTTGATGAATACGTTGTATATTGTAAGCTTCATTGGCTGGATTCTAGAATACCTACCACACTTGAAATAGCAATTTTCTTGTTGCAATGTTTTCTTTTACCTAAAATATGATGAAAAATCATAAAAATCGGGCGCGGAAGCAAATATTTATATGATTTTTTACAAAAATAAAGTCAGATTTTTCTTATTCTTGAAATGGATATTTTTGTTAAAACATTTATAAACATGCTTTTGGACCTATATTGCGGATAAAATATGATGAAAAATTATAAAATTCGGGCGCGCAAACAAATATTTATATGATTTTTTACAAAAAAAAAGTCAGATTTTACCTATTTTTGATGAATACGTTGTATATTGTAAGCTACATGGACTGGATTCTAGAATACCTAACACACTTGAAATAGCAATTTTCTAGTTGCAATGTTTTCTTTTAGCTAAAATATGATGAAAAATCATAAAATTTGGGCTCGGATGCAAATATTTATATGATTTTTTACAGAAATAAAGTCAGATTATACATATTTTTGAAATGGATATTTTTGTTAAAACGTTCATAAACATGAATTTGGACCTATACTATGGATAAAATATGATGAAAAATTATAAAACTCGGGCTCGGAAGCAAATATTTATATGATTTTTTAGAAAAATAAAGTAAGATTTTACATATTTTTGAAATGGATATTTTTGTTAAAACGTTCATAAACATGAATTTGGACCTATACTATGGATAAAATATGATGAAAAATTATAAAATTCGAGCGCGGAAGCAATTATTTATATAATTTTTTACAAAAATAAAGTCAGATTTTACCTATTTTTGATGAATACGTTGTATATTGTAAGCTTCATTGGCTGGATTCTAGAACACCTACCACACTTGAAATAGCAATTTTCTTGTTGCAATGTTTTCTTTTACCTAAAATATGATGAAAAATCATAAAAATCGGGCGCGGAAGCAAGTATTTATATGATTTTTTACAAAAATAAAGTCAGATTTTTCCTATTCTTGAAATGGATATTTTTTTTAAACATTTATAAACATGCTTTTGGACCTATATTGCAGATAAAATATGATGAAAAATTATAAAATTCGGGCGCGCAAACAAATATTTATATGATTTTTTACAAAAAAAAAGTCAGATTTTACCTATTTTTGATGAATACGTTGTATATTGTAAGCTACATGGACTGGATTCTAGAATACCTAACACACTTGAAATAGCAATTTTCTTGTTGCAATGTTTTCTTTTAGCTAAAATATGATGAAAAATCATAAAATTTGGGCTCGGAAGCAAATATTTATATGATTTTTTACAAAAATAAAGTCAGATTTTACATATTTTTGAAATGGATATTTTTGTTAAAACGTTCATAAACATGAATTTGGACCTATACTATGGATAAAATATGATGAAAAATCATAAAATTTGGGCTCAGAAGCAAATATTTATGATTTTTTACAGAAATAAAGTCAGATTTTACATATTTTTGAAATGGATATTTTTGTTAAAACGTTCATAAACATGAATTTGGACCTATACTATGGATAAAATATGATGAAAAATCATAAAATTTGGGCTCGGAAGCAAATATTTATATGATTTTTTACAGAAATAAAGTCAGATTTTACATATTTTTGAAATGGATATTTTTGTTAAAACGTTCATAGACATGAATTTGGACCTATACTATGGATAAAATATGATGAAAAATTATAAAATTCGGGCTCGGAAGCAAATATTTATATGATTTTTTACAAAAATAAAGTAAGATTTTACATATTTTTGAAATGGATATTTTTGTTAGAACGTTCATAAACATGAATTTGGACCTATACTATGGATAAAATATGATGAAAAATTAAAAAAATTCGAGCGCGGAAGCAAATATTTATATAATTTTTTACAAAAATAAAGTCAGATTTTACCTATTTTTGATGAATACGTTGTATATTGTAAGCTTCATTGGCTGGATTCTAGAATACCTACCACACTTGAAATAGCAATTTTCTTGTTGCAATGTTTTCTTTTACCTAAAATATGATGAAAAATCATAAAAATCGGGCGCGGAAGCAAATATTTATATGATTTTTTACAAAAATAAAGTCAGATTTTTCTTATTCTTGAAATGGATATTTTTGTTAAAACATTTATAAACAAGCTTTTGGACCTATATTGCGGATAAAATATGATGAAAAATTATAAAATTCGGGCGCGCAAACAAATATTTATATGATTTTTTACAAAAAAAAAGTCAGATTTTACCTATTTTTGATGAATACGTTGTATATTGTAAGCTACATGGACTGGATTGTAGAATACCTAACACACTTGAAATAGCAATTTTCTAGTTGCAATGATTTCTTTTAGCTAAAATATGATGAAAAATCATAAAATTTGGGCTCGGATGCAAATATTTATATGATTTTTTACAGAATTAAAGTCAGATTTTACATATTTTTGAAATGGATATTCTTGTTAAAACGTTCATAAACATGAATTTGGACCTATACTATGGATAAAATATGATGAAAAATTATAAAATTCGGGCTCGGAAGCAAATATTTATGATTTTTTACAAAAATAAAGTCAGATTTTACCTATTTTTGATGAATACGTTGTATATTGTAAGCTTCATTGGCTGGATTCTAGAATACCTACCACACTTGAAATAGCAATTTTCTTGTTGCAATGTTTTCTTTTACCTAAAATATGATGAAAAATCATAAAAATCGGGCGCGAAAGCAAATATTTATATGATTTTTTACAAAAATAAAGTCAGATTTTATTTATTCTTGAAATGGATATTTTTGTTAAAACATTTATAAACATGCTTTTGGACCTATATTGCGGATAAAATATGATGAAAAATTATAAAATTCGGGCGCGCAAACAAATATTTATATGATTTTTTACAAAAAAAAAGTCAGATTTTACCTATTTTTGATGAATACTTTGTATATTGTAAGCTACATGGATTGGATTCTAGAATACCTAACACACTTGAAATAGCAATTTTCTAGTTGCAATGTTTTCTTTTAGCTAAAATATGATGAAAAATCATAAAATTTGGGATCGGAAGCAAATATTTATATGATTTTTTACAAAAATAAAGTCAGATTTTACATATTTTTGAAATGGATATTTTTGTTAAAACGTTCATAAACATGAATTTGGACCTATACTATGGATAAAATATGATGAAAAATTATAAAACTCGGGCTCGGAAGCAAATATTTATATGATTTTTTACAAAAATAAAGTAAGATTTTACATATTTTTGAAATGGATATTTTTGTTAAAACGTTCATAAACATGAATTTGGACCTATACTATGGATAATATATGATGAAAAATTATAAAATTCGAGCGCGGAAGCAATTATTTATATAATTTTTTACAAAAATAAAGTCAGATTTTACCTATTTTTGATGAATACGTTGTATATTGTAAGCTTCATTGGCTGGATTCTAGAACACCTACCACACTTGAAATAGCAATTTTCTTGTTGCAATGTTTTCTTTTACCTAAAATATGATGAAAAATCGTGCGCGGAAGCAAGTATTTATATGATTTTTTACAAAAATAAAGTCAGATTTTTCCTATTCTTGAAATGGATATTTTTTTTAAACATTTATAAACATGCTTTTGGACCTATATTGCGGATAAAATATGATGAAAAATTATAAAATTCGGGCGCGCAAACAAATATTTATATGATTTTTTACAAAAAAAAAGTCAGATTTTACCTATTTTTGATGAATACGTTGTATATTGTAAGCTACATGGACTGGATTCTAGAATACCTAACACACTTGAAATAGCAATTTTTTTTTTTTTGCATATTTTTGAAATGGATATTTTTGTTAAAACGTTCATAAACATGAATTTGGACCTATACTATGGATAAAATATGATGAAAAATTATAAAACTCGGGCTCGGAAGCAAATATTTATATGATTTTTTACAAAAATAAAGTAAGATTTTACATATTTTTGAAATGGATATTTTTGTTAAAACGTTCATAAACATGAATTTGGACCTATACTATGGATAAAATATGATGAAAAATTATAAAATTCGAGCGCGGAAGCAATTATTTATATAATTTTTTACAAAAATAAAGTCAGATTTTACCTATTTTTGATGAATACGTTGTATATTGTAAGCTTCATTGGCTGGATTCTAGAACACCTACCACACTTGAAATTGCAATTTTCTTGTTGCAATGTTTTCTTTTACCTAAAATATGATGAAAAATCATAAAAATCGTGCGCGGAAGCAAGTATTTATATGATTTTTTACAAAAATAAAGTCAGATTTTTCCTATTCTTGAAATGGATATTTTTTTTAAACATTTATAAACATGCTTTTGGACCTATATTGCGGATAAAATATGATGAAAAATTATAAAATTCGGGCCCGCAAACAAATATTTATATGATTTTTTACAAAAAAAAAGTCAGATTTTACCTATTTTTGATGAATACGTTGTATATTGTAAGCTACATGGACTGGATTCAAGAATACCTAACACACTTGAAATAGCAATTTTCTTGTTGCAATGTTTTCTTTTAGCTAAAATATGATGAAAAATCATAAAATTTGGGCTCGGAAGCAAATATTTATATGATTTTTTACAAAAATTAAGTCAGATTTTACATATTTTTGAAATGGATATTTTTGTTAAAACGTTCATAAACATGAATTTGGACCTATACTATGGATAAAATATGATGAAAAATTATAAAATTCGAGCGCGGAAGCAAATATTTATATAATTTTTTACAAAAATAAAGTCAGATTTTACCTATTTTTGATGAATACGTTGTATATTGTAAGCTTCATTGGCTGGATTCTAGAATACCTACCACACTTGAAATAGCAATTTTCTTGTTGCAATGTTTTCTTTTACCTAAATTATGATGAAAAATCATAAAAATCGGGCGCGGAAGCAAATATTTATATGATTTTTTACAAAAAAAAGTCAGATTTTTCTTATTCTTGAAATGGATATTTTTGTTAAAACATTTATAAACATGCTTTTGGACCTATATTGCGGATAAAATATGATGAAAAATTATAAAATTCGGGCGCGCAAACAAATATTTATATGATTTTTTACAAAAAAAAAGTCAGATTTTACCTATTTTTGATGAATACGTTGTATATTGTAAGCTACATGGACTGGATTCTAGAATACCTAACACACTTGAAATAGCAATTTTCTTGTTGCAATGTTTTCTTTTAGCTAAAATATGATGAAAAATCATAAAATTTGGGCTCGGAAGCAAATAATATATGATTTTTTACAAAAATTAAGTCAGATTTTACATATTTTTGAAATGGATATTTTTGTTAAAACGTTCATAAACATGAATTTGGACCTATACTATGGATAAAATATAATGAAAAATCATAAAATTTGGGCTCGGAAGCAAATATTTATATGATTTTTTACAGAAATAAAGTCAGATTTTACATATTTTTGAAATGGATATTTTTGTTAAAACGTTCATAAACATGAATTTGGACCTATACAATGGATAAAATATGATGAAAAATTATAAAATTCGGGCTCGGAAGCAAATATTTATATGATTTTTTACAAAAATAAAGTCAGATTTTACATATTTTTGAAATGGTTATTTTTGTTAAAACGTTAATAAACATGAATTTGGACCTATAGTATGGATAAAATATGATGAAAAATTATAAAATTCGAGCGCAGAAGCAAATATTTATATAATTTTTTACAAAAATAAAGTCAGATTTTACCTATTTTTGATGAATACGTTGTATATTGTAAGCTTCATTGGCTGGATTCTAGAATACCTACCACACTTGAAATAGCAATTTTCTTGTTGCAATGTTTTCTTTTACCTAAAATATGATGAAAAATCATAAAAATCGGGCGCGGAAGCAAATATTTATATTATTTTTTACAAAAATAAAGTCAGATTTTTCTTAATCTTGAAATGGATATTTTTGTTAAAACATTTATAAACATGCTTTTGGACCTATATTGCGGATAAAATATGATGAAAAATTATAAAATTCGGGCGCGCAAACAAATATTTATATGATTTTTTACAAAAAAAAAGTCAGATTTTACCTATTTTTGATGAATACGTTGTATATTGTAAGCTACATGGACTGGATTCTAGAATACCTAACACACTTGAAATAGCAATTTTCTTGTTGCAATGTTTTCTTTTAGCTAACATATGATGAAAAATCATAAAATTTGGGCTCGGAAGCAAATATTTGTATGATTTTTTACAAAAATAAAGTCAGATTTTACATATTTTTGAAATGGATATTTTTGTTAAAACGTTCATAAACATGAATTTGGACCTATACTATGGATAAAATATGATGAAAAATCATAAAATTTGGGCTCGGAAGCAAATATTTATATGATTTTTTACAGAAATAAAGTCAGATTTTACATATTTTTGAAATGGATATTTTTGTTAAAACGTTCATAAACATGAATTTGGACCTATACTATGGATAAAATATGATGAAAAATTATAAAATTCGGGCTCGGAAGCAAATATTTATATGATTTTTTACAAAAATAAAGTCAGATTTTACATATTTTTGAAATAGATATTTTTGTTAAAACGTTCATAAACATGAATTTGGACCTATACTATGGATAAAATATGATGAAAAATTATAAAATTCGAGCGCGGAAGCAAATATTTATGTAATTTTTTACAAAAATAAAGTCAGATTTTACCTATTTTTGATGAATACGTTGTATATTGTAAGCTTCATTGGCTGGATTCTAGAATACCAACCACACTTGAAATAGCAATTTTCTTGTTGCAATGTTTTCTTTTACCTAAAATATGATGAAAAATCATAAAAATCGGGCGCGGAAGCAAATATTTATATGATTTTTTACAAAAATAAAGTCAGATTTTTCTTATTCTTGAAATGGATATTTTTGTTAAAACATTTATAAACATGCTTTTGGACCTATATTGCGGATAAAATATGATGAAAAATTATAAAATTCGGGCGCGCAAACAAATATTTATATGATTTTTTACAAAAAAAAGTCAGATTTTACCTATTTTTGATGAATACGTTGTATATTGTAAGCTACATGGACTGGATTCTAGAATACCTAACACACTTGAAATAGCAATTTTCTTGGTGCAATGTTTTCTTTTAGCTAAAATATGATGAAAAATCATAAAATTTGGGCTCGGAAGCAAATATTTATATGATTTTTTACAAAAATTAAGTCAGATTTTACATATTTTTGAAATGGATATTTTTGTTAAAACGTTCATAAACATGAATTTGGACCTATACTATGGATAAAATATAATGAAAAATCATAAAATTTGGGCTCGGAAGCAAATATTTATATGATTTTTTACAGAAATAAAGTCAGATTTTACATATTTTTGAAATGGATATTTTTGTTAAAACGTTCATAAACATGAATTTGGACCTATACTATGGATAAAATATGATGAAAAATTATAAAATTCGGGCTCGGAAGCAAATATTTATATGATTTTTTACAAAATAAAGTCAGATTTTACATATTTTTGAAATGGATATTTTTGTTAAAACGTTAATAAACATGAATTTGGACCTATACTATGGATAAAATATGATGAAAAATTATAAAATTCGAGCGCGGAAGCAAATATTTATATAATTTTTTACAAAAATAAAGTCAGATTTTACCTATTTTTGATGAATACGTTGTATATTGCAAGCTTCATTGGCTGGATTCTAGAATACCTACCACACTTGAAATAGCAATTTTCTTGTTGCAATGTTTTCTTTTACCTAAAATATGATGAAAAATCATAAAAATCGGGCGCGGAAGCAAATATTTATATGATTTTTACAAAAATAAAGTCAGATTTTTCTTATTCTTGAAATGGATATTTTTGTTAAAACATTTATAAACATGCTTTTGGACCTATATTGCGGATAAAATATGATGAAAAATTATAAAATTCGGGCGCGCAAACAAATATTTATGATTTTTTACAAAAAAAAAGTCAGATTTTACCTAGTTTTGATAAATACGTTGTATAGTAAGCTACATGGACTGGATTCTAGAATACCTAACATACTTGAAATAGCAATTTTCTTGTTGCAATGTTTTCTATTAGCTAAAATATGATGAAAAATCATAAAATTTGGGCTCGGAAGCAAATATTTATATGATTTTTTACAAAAATAAAGTCAGATTTTACATATTTTTGAAATGGATATTTTTGTTAAAACGTTCATAAACATGAATTTGGACCTATACTATGGATAAAATATGATGAAAAATTATAAAATTCGAGCGCGGAAGCAAATATTTATATAATTTTTTACAAAAATAAAGTCAGATTTTACCTATTTTTGATGAATACGTTGTATATTGTAAGCTTCATTGGCTGGATTCTAGAACACCTACCACACTTGAAATAGCAATTTTCTTGTTGCAATGTTTTCTTTGACCTAAAATATGATGAAAAATCATAAAAATCGGGCGCGGAAGCAAATATTTATATGATTTTTTACAAAATAAAGTCAGATTTTTCCTATTCTTGAAATGGATATTTTTGTTAAAACATTTATAAACATGCTTTTGGACCTATATTGCGGATAAAATATGATGAAAAATTATAAAATTCGGGCGCGCAAACAAATATTTATATGATTTTTTACAAAAAAAAAGTCAGATTTTACCTATTTTTGATGAATACGTTGTATATTGTAAGCTACATGGACTGGATTCTAGAATACCTAACACACTTGAAATAGCAATTTTCTTGTTGCAATGTTTTCTTTTAGCTAAAATATGATGAAAAATCATAAAATTTGGGCTCGGAAGCAAATAATATATGATTTTTTACAAAAATTAAGTCAGATTTTACATATTTTTGAAATGGATATTTTTGTTAAAACGTTCATAAACATGAATTTGGACCTATACTATGGATAAAATATAATGAAAAATCATAAAATTTGGGCTCGGAAGCAAATATTTATATGATTTTTTACAGAAATAAAGTCAGATTTTACATATTTTTGAAATGGATATTTTTGTTAAAACGTTCATAAACATGAATTTGGACCTATACTATGGATAAAATATGATGAAAAATTATAAAATTCGGGCTCGGAAGCAAATATTTATATGATTTTTTACAAAAATAAAGTCAGATTTTACATATTTTTGAAATGGTTATTTTTGTTAAAACGTTAATAAACATGAATTTGGACCTATAGTATGGATAAAATATGATGAAAAATTATAAAATTCGAGCGCGGAAGCAAATATTTATATAATTTTTTACAAAAATAAAGTCAGATTTTACCTATTTTTGATGAATACGTTGTATATTGTAAGCTTCATTGGCTGGATTCTAGAATACCTACCACACTTGAAATAGCAATTTTCTTGTTGCAATGTTTTCTTTTACCTAAAATATGATGAAAAATCATAAAAATCGGGCGCGGAAGCAAATATTTATATTATTTTTTACAAAAATAAAGTCAGATTTTTCTTAATCTTGAAATGGATATTTTTGTTAAAACATTTATAAACATGCTTTTGGACCTATATTGCGGATAAAATATGATGAAAAATTATAAAATTCGGGCGCGCAAACAAATATTTATATGATTTTTTACAAAAAAAAAGTCAGATTTTACCTATTTTTGATGAATACGTTGTATATTGTAAGCTACATGGACTGGATTCTAGAATACCTAACACACTTGAAATAGCAATTTTCTTGTTGCAATGTTTTCTTTTAGCTAACATATGATGAAAAATCATAAAATTTGGGCTCGGAAGCAAATATTTGTATGATTTTTTACAAAAATAAAGTCAGATTTTACATATTTTTGAAATGGATATTTTTGTTAAAACGTTCATAAACATGAATTTGGACCTATACTATGGATAAAATATGATGAAAAATCATAAAATTTGGGCTCGGAAGCAAATATTTATATGATTTTTTACAGAAATAAAGTCAGATTTTACATATTTTTGAAATGGATATTTTTGTTAAAACGTTCATAAACATGAATTTGGACCTATACTATGGATAAAATATGATGAAAAATTATAAAATTCGGGCTCGGAAGCAAATATTTATATGATTTTTTACAAAAATAAAGTCAGATTTTACATATTTTTGAAATGGATATTTTTGTTAAAACGTTCATAAACATGAATTTGGACCTATACTATGGATAAAATATGATGAAAAATTATAAAATTCGAGCGCGGAAGCAAATATTTATGTAATTTTTTACAAAAATAAAGTCAGATTTTACCTATTTTTGATGAATACGTTGTATATTGTAAGCTTCATTGGCTGGATTCTAGAATACCAACCACACTTGAAATAGCAATTTTCTTGTTGCAATGTTTTCTTTTACCTAAAATATGATGAAAAATCATAAAAATCGGGCGCGGAAGCAAATATTTATATGATTTTTTACAAAAATAAAGTCAGATTTTTCTTATTCTTGAAATGGATATTTTTGTTAAAACATTTATAAACATGCTTTTGGACCTATATTGCGGATAAAATATGATGAAAAATTATAAAATTCGGGCGCGCAAACAAATATTTATATGATTTTTTACAAAAAAAAAGTCAGATTTTACCTATTTTTGATGAATACGTTGTATATTGTAAGCTACATGGACTGGATTCTAGAATACCTAACACACTTGAAATAGCAATTTTCTTGTTGCAATGTTTTCTTTTAGCTAAAATATGATGAAAAATCATAAAATTTGGGCTCGGAAGCAAATATTTATATGATTTTTTACAAAAATTAAGTCAGATTTTACATATTTTTGAAATGGATATTTTTGTTAAAACGTTCATAAACATGAATTTGGACCTATACTATGGATAAAATATGATGAAAAATCATAAAATTTGGGCTCGGAAGCAAATATTTATATGATTTTTTACAGAAATAAAGTCAGATTTTACATATTTTTGAAATGGATATTTTTGTTAAAACGTTCATAAACATGAATTTGGACCTATACTATGGATAAAATATGATGAAAAATTATAAAATTTGGGCTCGGAAGCAAATATTTATATGATTTTTTACAAAAATAAAGTCAGATTTTACATATTTTTGAAATAGATATTTTTGTTAAAACGTTCATAAACATGAATTTGGACCTATACTATGGATAAAATATGATGAAAAATTATAAAATTCGAGCGCGGAAGCAAATATTTATGTAATTTTTTACAAAAATAAAGTCAGATTTTACCTATTTTTGATGAATACGTTGTATATTGTAAGCTTCATTGGCTGGATTCTAGAATACCAACCACACTTGAAATAGCAATTTTCTTGTTGCAATGTTTTCTTTTACCTAAAATATGATGAAAAATCATAAAAATCGGGCGCGGAAGCAAATATTTATATGATTTTTTACAAAAATAAAGTCAGATTTTTCTTATTCTTGAAATGGATATTTTTGTTAAAACATTTATAAACATGCTTTTGGACCTATATTGCGGATAAAATATGATGAAAAATTATAAAATTCGGGCGCGCAAACAAATATTTATATGATTTTTTACAAAAAAAAAGTCAGATTTTACCTATTTTTGATGAATACGTTGTATATTGTAAGCTACATGGACTGGATTCTAGAATACCTAACACACTTGAAATAGCAATTTTCTTGTTGCAATGTTTTCTTTTAGCTAAAATATGATGAAAAATCATAAAATTTGGGCTCGGAAGCAAATATTTATATGATTTTTTACAAAAATTAAGTCAGATTTTACATATTTTTGAAATGGATATTTTTGTTAAAACGTTCATAAACATGAATTTGGACCTATACTATGGATAAAATATAATGAAAAATCATAAAATTTGGGCTCGGAAGCAAATATTTATATGATTTTTTACAAAAATAAAGTCAGATTTTACATATTTTTGAAATGGATATTTTTGTTAAAACGTTAATAAACATGAATTTGGACCTATACTATGGATAAAATATGATGAAAAATTATAAAATTCGAGCGCGGAAGCAAATATTTATATAATTTTTTACAAAAATAAAGTCAGATTTTACCTATTTTTGATGAATACGTTGTATATTGTAAGCTTCATTGGCTGGATTCTAGAATACCTACCACACTTGAAATAGCAATTTTCTTGTTGCAATGTTTTCTTTTACCTAAAATATGATGAAAAATCGTAAAAATCGGGCGCGGAAGCAAATATTTATATGATTTTTTACAAAAATAAAGTCAGATTTTTCTTATTCTTGAAATGGATATTTTTGTTAAAACATTTATAAACATGCTTTTGGACCTATATTGCGGATAAAATATGATGAAAAATTATAAAATTCGGGCGCGCAAACAAATATTTATGATTTTTTACAAAAAAAAAGTCAGATTTTACCTAGTTTTGATAAATACGTTGTATAGTAAGCTACATGGACTGGATTCTAGAATACCTAACACACTTGAAATAGCAATTTTCTTGTTGCAATGTTTTCTATTAGCTAAAATATGATGAAAAATCATAAAATTTGGGCTCGGAAGCAAATATTTATATGATTTTTTACAAAAATAAAGTCAGATTTTACATATTTTTGAAATGGATATTTTTGTTAAAACGTTCATAAACATGAATTTGGACCTATACTATGGATAAAATATGATGAAAAATTATAAAATTCGAGCGCGGAAGCAAATATTTATATAATTTTTTACAAAAATAAAGTCAGATTTTACCTATTTTTGATGAATACGTTGTATATTGTAAGCTTCATTGGCTGGATTCTAGAACACCTACCACACTTGAAATAGCAATTTTCTTGTTGCAATGTTTTCTTTTACCTAAAATATGATGAAAAATCATAAAAATCGGGCGCGGAAGCAAATATTTATATGATTTTTTACAAAAATAAAGTCAGATTTTTCCTATTCTTGAAATGGATATTTTTTTTAAACATTTATAAACATGCTTTTGGACCTATATTGCAGATAAAATATGATGAAAAATTATAAAATTCGGGCGCGCAAACAAATATTTATATGATTTTTTACAAAAAAAAAGTCAGATTTTACCTATTTTTGATGAATACGTTGTATATTGTAAGCTACATGGACTGGATTCTAGAATACCTAACACACTTGAAATAGCATTTTCTTGTTGCAATGTTTTCTTTTAGCTAAAATATGATGAAAAATCATAAAATTTGGGCTCGGAAGCAAATATTTATATGATTTTTTACAAAAATAAAGTCAGATTTTACATATTTTTGAAATGGATACTTTTGTTAAAACGTTCATAAACATGAATTTGGACCTATACTATGGATAAAATATGATGAAAAATCATAAAATTTGGGCTCGGAAGCAAATATTTATATGATTTTTTACAAAAATAAAGTCAGATTTTACATATTTTTGAAATGGATATTTTTGTTAAAACGTTCATAAACATGAATTTGGACCTATACTATGGATAAAATATGATGAAAAATTATAAAACTCGGGCTCGGAAGCAAATATTTATATGATTTTTTACAAAAATAAAGTAAGATTTTACATATTTTTGAAATGGATATTTTTGTTAAAACGTTCATTAACATGAATTTGGACCTATACTATGGATAAAATATGATGAAAAATTATAAAATTCGAGCGCGGAAGCAAATATTTATATAATTTTTTACAAAAATAAAGTCAGATTTTACCTATTTTTGATGAATACGTTGTATATTGTAAGCTTCATTGGCTGGATTCTAGAACACCTACCACACTTGAAATAGCAATTTTCTTGTTGCAATGTTTTCTTTTACCTAAAATATGATGAAAAATCATAAAAATCGGGCGCGGAAGCAAATATTTATATGATTTTTTACAAAAATAAAGTCAGATTTTTCTTATTCTTGAAATGGATATTTTTGTTAAAACATTTATAAACATGCTTTTGGACCTATATTGCGGATAAAATATGATGAAAAATTATAAAATTCGGGCGCGCAAACAAATATTTATATGATTTTTTACAAAAAAAAAGTCAGATTTTACCTATTTTTGATGAATACGTTGTATATTGTAAGCTACATGGACTGGATTCTAGAATACCTAACACACTTGAAATAGCAATTTTCTTATTGCAATGTTTTCTTTTAGCTAAAATATGATGAAAAATCATAAAATTTGGGCTCGGAAGCAAATATTTATATGATTTTTTACAAAAATAAAGTCAGATTTTACATATTTTTGAAATGGATATTTTTGTTAAAACGTTCATAAACATGAATTTGGACCTATACTATGGATAAAATATAATGAAAAATCATAAAATTTGGGCTCGGAAGCAAATATTTATATGATTTTTTACAGAAATAAAGTCAGATTTTACATATTTTTGAAATGGATATTTTTGTTAAAACGTTCATAAACATGAATTTGGACCTATACTATGGATAAAATATGATGAAAAATTATAAAATTCGGGCTCGGAAGCAAATATTTATATGATTTTTTACAAAAATAAAGTCAGATTTTACATATTTTTGAAATGGATATTTTTGTTAAAACGTTAATAAACATGAATTTGGACCTATACTATGGATAAAATATGATGAAAAATTATAAAATTCGAGCGCGGAAGCAAATATTTATATAATTTTTTACAAAAATAAAGTCAGATTTTACCTATTTTTGATGAATACGTTGTATATTGTAAGCTTCATTGGCTGGATTCTAGAATACCTACCACACTTGAAATAGCAATTTTCTTGTTGCAATGTTTTCTTTTACCTAAAATATGATGAAAAATCATAAAAATCGGGCGCGGAAGCAAATATTTATATGATTTTTTACAAAAAATAAAGTCAGATTTTTTTTATTCTTGAAATGGATATTTTTGTTAAAACATTTATAAACATGCTTTTGGACCTATATTGCGGATAAAATATGATGAAAAATTATAAAATTCGGGCGCGCAAAACAAATATTTATGATTTTTTACAAAAAAAAAGTCAGATTTTACCTAGTTTTGATGAATACGTTGTATAGTAAGCTACATGGACTGGATTCTAGAATACCTAACACACTTGAAATAGCAATTTTCTTGTTGCAATGTTTTCTATTAGCTAAAATATGATGAAAAATCATAAAATTTGGGCTCGGAAGCAAATATTTATATGATTTTTTACAAAAATAAAGTCAGATTTTACATATTTTTGAAATGGATATTTTTGTTAAAACGTTCATAAACATGAATTTGGACCTATACTATGGATAAAATATGATGAAAAATTATAAAACTCGGGCTCGGAAGCAAATATTTATATGATTTTTTACAAAAATAAAGTAAGATTTTACATATTTTTGAAATGGATATTTTTGTTAAAAGTTCATTAACATGAATTTGGACCTATACTATGGATAAAATATGATGAAAAATTATAAAATTCGAGCGCGGAAGCAAATATTTATATAATTTTTTACAAAAATAAAGTCAGATTTTACCTATTTTTGATGAATACGTTGTATATTGTAAGCTTCATTGGCTGGATTCTAGAACACCTACCACACTTGAAATAGCAATTTTCTTGTTGCAATGTTTTCTTTTACCTAAAATATGATGAAAAATCATAAAAATCGGGCGCGGAAGCAAATATTTATATGATTTTTTACAAAAATAAAGTCAGATTTTTCTTATTCTTGAAATGGATATTTTTGTTAAAACATTTATAAACATGCTTTTGGACCTATATTCCGGATAAAATATGATGAAAAATTATAAAATTCGGGCGCGCAAACAAATATTTATATGATTTTTTACAAAAAAAAAGTCAGATTTTACCTATTTTTGATGAATACGTTGTATATTGTAAGCTACATGGATTGGATTCTAGAATACCTAACACACTTTAAATAGCAATTTTCTTGTTGCAATGTTTTCTTTTAGCTAAAATATGATGAAAAATCATAAAATTTGGGCTCGGAAGCAAATATTTATATGATTTTTTACAAAAATTAAGTCAGATTTTACATATTTTTGAAATGGATATTTTTGTTAAAACGTTCATAAACATGAATTTGGACCTATACTATGGATAAAATATAATGAAAAATCATAAAATTTGGGCTCGGAAGCAAATATTTATATGATTTTTTACAGAAATAAAGTCAGATTTTACATATTTTTGAAATGGATATTTTTGTTAAAACGTTCATAAACATGAATTTGGACCTATACTATGGATGAAATATGATGAAAAATTATAAAATTCGGGCTCGGAAGCAAATATTTATATGATTTTTTACAGAAATAAAGTCAGATTTTACATATTTTTGAAATGGATATTTTTGTTAAAACGTTCATAAACATGAATTTGGACCTATACTATGGATAAAATATGATGAAAAATTATAAAATTCGGGCTCGGAAGCAAATATTTATATGATTTTTTACAAAAATAAAGTCAGATTTTACCTATTTTTGATGAATACGTTGTATATTGTAAGCTTCATTGGCTGGATTCTAGAATACCTACCACACTTGAAATAGCAATTTTCTTGTTGCAATGTTTTCTTTTACCTAAAATATGATGAAAAATCATAAAAATCGGGCGCGGAAGCAAATATTTATATGATTTTTTACAAAAATAAAGTCAGATTTTTCCTATTCTTGAAATGGATATTTTTGTTAAAACTTTTATAAACATGCTTTTGGACCTATATTGCGGATAAAATATGATGAAAAATTATAAAATTCGGGCGCGCAAACAAATATTTATGATTTTTTACAAAAAAAAAGTCAGATTTTACCTAGTTTTGATGAATACGTTGTATAGTAAGCTACATGGACTGGATTCTAGAATACCTAACACACTTGAAATAGCAATTTTCTTGTTGCAATGTTTTCTATTAGCTAAAATATGATGAAAAATCATAAAATTTGGGCTCGGAAGCAAATATTTATATGATTTTTTACAAAAATAAAGTCAGATTTTACATATTTTTGAAATGGATATTTTTGTTAAAACGTTCATAAACATGAATTTGGACCTATACTATGGATAAAATATGATGAAAAATTATAAAACTCGGGCTCGGAAGCAAATATTTATATGATTTTTACAAAAATAAAGTAAGATTTTACATATTTTTGAAATGGATATTTTTGTTAAAACGTTCATAAACATGAATTTGGACCTATACTATGGATAAAATATGATGAAAAATTATAAAATTCGAGCGCGGAAGCAAATATTTATATAATTTTTTACAAAAATAAAGTCAGATTTTACCTATTTTTGATGAATACGTTGTATATTGTAAGCTTCATTGGCTGGATTCTAGAACACCTACCACACTTGAAATAGCAATTTTCTTGTTGCAATGTTTTCTTTTACCTAAAATATGATGAAAAATCATAAAAATCGGGCGCGGAAGCAAATATTTATATGATTTTTTACAAAAATAAAGTCAGATTTTTCCTATTCTTGAAATGGATATTTTTGTTAAAACATTTATAAACATGCTTTTGGACCTCTATTGCGGATAAAATATGATGAAAAATCATAAAATTCGGGCGCGCAAACAAATATTTATGATTTTTTACAAAAAAAAAGTCAGATTTTACCTAGTTTTGATGAATACGTTTTATAGTAAGCTACATGGACTGGATTCTAGAATACCTAACACACTTGAAATAGCAATTTTCTTGTTGCAATGTTTTCTATTAGCTAAAATATGATGAAAAATCATAAAATTTGGGCTCGGAAGCAAATATTTATATGATTTTTTACAAAAATAAAGTCAGATTTTACATATTTTTGAAATAGATATTTTTGTTAAAACGTTCATAAACATGAATTTGGACCTATACTATGGATAAAATATGATGAAAAATTATAAAACTCGGGCTCGGAAGCAAATATTTATATGATTTTTTACAAAAATAAAGTAAGATTTTACATATTTTTGAAATGGATATTTTTGTTAAAACGTCCATAAACATGAATTTGGACCTATACTATGGATAAAATATGATGAAAAATTATAAAATTCGAGCGCGGAAGCAAATATTTATATAATTTTTTACAAAAATAAAGTCAGATTTTACCTATTTTTGATGAATACGTTGTATATTGTAAGCTTCATTGGCTGGATTCTAGAACACCTACCAAACTTGAAATAGCAATTTTCTTGTTGCAATGTTTTCTTTTACCTAAAATATGATGAAAAATCATAAAAATCGGGCGCGGAAGCAAATATTTATATGATTTTTTACAAAAATAAAGTCAGATTTTTCCTATTCTTGAAATGGATATTTTTGTTAAAACATTTATAAACATGCTTTTGGACCTATATTGCGGATAAAATATGATGAAAAATTATAAAATTCGGGCGCGCAAACAAATATTTATATGATTTTTTACAAAAAAAAAAGTCAGATTTTACCTATTTTTGATGAATACGTTGTATATTGTAAGCTACATGGACTGGATTCTAGAATACCTAACACACTTTAAATAGCAATTTTCTTGTTGCAATGTTTTCTTTTAGCTAAAATATGATGAAAAATCATAAAATTTGGGCTCGGAAGCAAATATTTGTATGATTTTTTACAAAAATAAAGTCAGATTTTACATATTTTTGAAATGGATATTTTTGTTAAAACGTTCATAAACATGAATTTGGACCTATACTATGGATAAAATATGATGAAAAATCATAAAATTTGGGCTCGGAAGCAAATATTTATATGATTTTTTACAGAAATAAAGTCAGATTTTACATATTTTTGAAATGGATATTTTTGTTAAAACGTTCATAAACATGAATTTGGACCTATACTATGGATAAAATATGATGAAAAATTATAAAATTCGGGCTCGGAAGCAAATATTTATATGATTATTTACAAAAATAAAGTCAGATTTTACATATTTTTGAAATGGATATTTTTGTTAAAACGTTCATAAACATGAATTTGGACCTATACAATGGGTAAAATATGATGAAAAATTATAAAATTCGAGCGCGGAAGCAAATATTTATATAATTTTTTACAAAAATAAAGTCAGATTTTACCTATTTTTGATGAATACGTTGTATATTGTAAGCTTCATTGGCTGGATTCTAGAATACCTACCACACTTGAAATAGCAATTTTCTTGTTGCAATGTTTTCTTTTACCTAAAATATGATGAAAAATCATAAAAATCGGGCGCGGAAGCAAATATTTATATGATTTTTTACAAAAATAAAGTCAGTTTTTTCTTATTCTTGAAATGGATATTTTTGTTAAAACATTTATAAACATGCTTTTGGACCTATATTGCGGATAAAATATGATGAAAAATTATAAAATTCGGGCGCGCAAACAAATATTTATATGATTTTTTACAAAAAAAAAGTCAGATTTTACCTATTTTTGATGAATACGTTGTATATTGTAAGCTACATGGACTGGATTCTAGAATACCTAACACACTTGAAATAGCAATTTTCTTGTTGCAATGTTTTCTTTTAGCTAAAATATGATGAAAAATCATAAAATTTGGGCTCGGAAGCAAATATTTGTATGATTTTTTACAAAAATAAAGTCAGATTTTACATATTTTTGAAATGGATATTTTTGTTAAAACGTTCATAAACATGAATTTGGACCTATACTATGGATAAAATATGATGAAAAATTATAAAATTCGGGCTCGGAAGCAAATATTTATATGATTTTTTACAAAAATAAAGTCAGATTTTACATATTTTTGAAATGGATATTTTTGTTAAAACGTTCATAAACATGAATTTGGACCTATACAATGGGTAAAATATGATGAAAAATTATAAAATTCGAGCGCGGAAGCAAATATTTATATAATTTTTTACAAAAATAAAGTCAGATTTATCCTATTTTTGATGAATACGTTGTATATTGTAAGCTTCATTGGCTGGATTCTAGAACACCTAGCACACTTGAAATAGCAATTTTCTTGTTGCAATGTTTTCTTTTACCTAAAATATGATGAAAAATCATAAAAATCGGGCGCGGAAGCAAATATTTATATGATTTTTTACAAAAATAAAGTCAGATTTTTCCTATTCTTGAAATGGATATTTTTGTTAAAACATTTATAAACATGCTTTTGGACCTATATTGCGGATAAAATATGATGAAAAATTATAAAATTCGGGCGCGCAAACAAATATTTATATGATTTTTTACAAAAAAAAAGTCAGATTTTACCTATTTTTGATGAATACGTTGTATATTGTAAGCTACATGGACTGGATTCTAGAATACCTAACACACTTGAAATAGCAATTTTCTTGTTGCAATGTTTTCTTTTAGCTAAAATATGATGAAAAATCATAAAATTTGGGCTCGGAAGCAAATATTTATATGATTTTTTGCAAAAATAAAGTCAGATTTTACATATTTTTGAAATGGATATTTTTGTTAAAACGTTCATAAACATGAATTTGGACCTATACTATGGATAAAATATGATGAAAAATCATAAAATTTGGGCTCGGAAGCAAATATTTATATGATTTTTTACAGAAATAAAGTCAGATTTTACATATTTTTGAAATGGATATTTTTGTTAAAACGTTCATAAACATGAATTTGGACCTATACTATGGATAAAATATGATGAAATATTATAAAATTCAGGCTCGGAAGCAAATATTTATATGATTTTTTACAAAAATAAAGTCAGATTTTACATATTTTTGAAATGGATATTTTTGTTAAAACATTCATAAACATGAATTTGGAACTATACTATGGATAAAATATGATGAAAAATTATAAAATTCGAGCGCGGAAGCAAATATTTATATAATTTTTTACAAAAATAAAGTCAGATTATACCTATTTTTGATGAATACGTTGTATATTGTAAGCTTCATTGGCTGGATTCTAGAATACCTACCACACTTGAAATAGCAATTTTCTTGTTGCAATGTTTTCTTTTACCTAAAATATGAAGAAAAATCATAAAAATCGGGCGCGGAAGCAAATATTTATATGATTTTTTACAAAAATAAAGTCAGATTTTTCTTATTCTTGAAATGGATATTTTTGTTAAAACATTTATAAACATGCTTTTGGACCTATATTGCGGATAAAATATGATGAAAAATTATAAAATTCGGGCGCGCAAACAAATATTTATATGATTTTTTACAAAAAAAAAGTCAGATTTTACCTATTTTAGATGAATACGTTGTATATTGTAAGCTACATGGACTGGATTCTAGAATACCTAACACACTTGAAATAGCAATTTTCTTGTTGCAATGTTTTCTTTTAGGTAAAATATGATGAAAAATCATAAAATTTGGGCTCGGAAGCAAATATTTATATGATTTTTTACAAAAATAAAGTCAGATTTTACATATTTTTGAAATGGATATTTTTGTTAAAACGTTCATAAACATGAATTTGGACCTATACTATGGATAAAATATGATGAAAAATTATAAAACGCGGGCTCGGAAGCAAATATTTATATGATTTTTTACAAAAATAAAGTAAGATTTTACATATTTTTGAAATGGATATTTTTGTTAAAACGTTCATAAACATGAATTTGGACCTATACTATGGATAAAATATGATGAAAAATTATAAAATTCGAGCGCGGAAGCAAATATTTATATAATTTTTTACAAAAATAAAGTCAGATTTTACCTATTTTTGATGAATACGTTGTATATTGTAAGCTTCATAGGCTGGATTCTAGAACACCTACCACACTTGAAATAGCAATTTTCTTGTTGCAATGTTTTCTTTTACCTAAAATATGATGAAAAATCATAAAAATCGGGCGCGGAAGCAAATATTTATATGATTTTTTACAAAAAAAAGTCAGATTTTTCCTATTCTTGAAATGGATATTTTTGTTAAAACATTTATAAACATGCTTTTGGACCTATATTGCGGATAAAATATGATGAAAAATTATAAAATTCGGGCTCGCAAACAAATATTTATATGATTTTTTACAAAAAAAAAGTCAGATTTTACCTATTTTTGATGAATACAGTGTATATTGTAAGCTACATGGACTGGATTCTAGAATACCTAACACAATTGAAATAGCAATTTTCTTGTTGCAATGTTTTCTTTTAGCTAAAATATGATGAAAAATCGTAAAATTTGGGCTCGGAAGCAAATATTTATATGATTTTTTACAAAAATAAAGTCAGATTTTATATATTTTTGAAATGGATATTTTTGTTAAAACGTTCATAAACATGAATTTGGACCTATACTATGGATAAAATATGATGAAAAATCATAAAATTTGGGCTCGGAAGCAAATATTTATATGATTTTTTACAGAAATAAAGTCAGATTTTACTTATTTTTGAAATGGATATTTTTGTTAAAACGTTCATAAACATGAATTTGGACCTATACTATGGATAAAATATGATGAAAAATTATGAAATTCGGGCTCGGAAGCAAATATTTATATGATTTTTCACAAAAATAAAGTCAGGATTTTACATATTTTTGAAATGGATATTTTTGTTAAAACGTTCATAAACATGAATTTGGACCTATACTATGGATAAAATATGATGAAAAATTATAAAAATCGGGCGCGGAAGCAAATATTTATATGATTTTTTACAAAAATAAAGTCAGATTTTACCTATTTTTGATGAATACGTTGTATATTGTAAGCTTCATTGGCTGGATTCTAGAATACCAACAACACTTGAAATAGCAATTTTCTTGTTGCAATGTTTTTTTTACCTAAAATATGATAAAAAATCATAAAAATCGGGCGCGGAAGCAAATATTTATATGATTTTTTACAAAAATAAAGTCAGATTTGTCTTAATCTTGAAATGGATATTTTTGTTAAAACATTTATAAACATGCTTTTGGACCTATATTGCGGATAAAATATGATGAAAAATTATAAAATTCGGGCGCGCAAACAAATATTTATATGATTTTTTACAAAAAAAAAGTCAGATTTAACCTATTTTTGATGAATACGTTGTATATTGTAAGCTACATGGACTGGATTCTAGAATACCTAACACACTTGAAATAGCAATTATCTTGTTGCAATGTTTTCTTTTAGCTAAAATATGATGAAAAATCATAAAATTTGGGCTCGGAAGCAAATATTTATATGATTTTTTACAAAAATAAAGTCAGATTTTACATATTTTTGAAATGGATATTTTTGTTAAAACGTTCATAAACATGAATTTGGACCTATACTATGGATAAAATATGATGAAAAATTATAAAACTCGGGCTCGGAAGCAAATATTTATATGATTTTTTACAAAAATAAAGTAAGATTTTACATATTTTTGAAATGGATATTTTTGTTAAAACGTTCATAAACATGAATTTGGACCTATACTATGGATAAAATATGATGAAAAATTATAAAAATCGGGCGCGGAAGCAAATATTTATATGATTTTTTACAAAAATAAAGTCAGATTTTACCTATTTTTGATGAATACGTTGTATATTGTAAGCTTCATTGGCTGGATTCTAGAATACCAACAACACTTGAAATGGCAATTTTCTTGTTGCAATGTTTTTTTTTACCTAAAATATGATGAAAATTCATAAAAATCGGGCGCGGAAGCAAATATTTATATGATTTTTTACAAAAATAAAGTCAGATTTTTCTTATTCTTGAAATGGATATTTTTGTTAAAACATTTATAAACATGCTTTTGGACCTATATTGCGGATAAAATATGATGAAAAATTATAAAATTCGGGCGCGCAAACAAATATTTATATGATTTTTTACAAAAAAAAAGTCAGATTTTACCTATTTTTGATGAATACGTTGTATATTGTAAGCTACATGGACTGGATTCTAGAATACCTAACACACTTGAAATAGCAATTATCTTGTTGCAATGTTTTCTTTTAGCTAAAATATGATGAAAAATCATAAAATTTGGGCTCGGAAGCAAATATTTATTTGATTTTTTACAAGAATAAAGTCAGATTTTACATATTTTTGAAATGGATATTTTTGTTAAAACGTTCATAAACATGAATTTGGACCTATACTATGGATAAAATATGATGAAAAATTATAAAACTCGGGCTCGGAAGCAAATATTTATATGATTTTTTACAAAAATAAAGTAAGATTTTACATATTTTTGAAATGGATATTTTTGTTAAAACGTTCATAAACATGAATTTGGACCTATACTATGGATAAAATATGATGAAAAATTATAAAATTCGAGCGCGGAAGCAAATATTTATATGATTTTTTACAAAAATAAAGTCAGATTTTACCTATTTTTGATGAATACGTTGTATATTGTAAGCTTCATTGGCTGGATTCTAGAACACCTACCACACTTGAAATAGCAATTTTCTTGTTGCAATGTTTTCTTTTACCTAAAATATGATGAAAAATCATAAAAATCGGGCGCGGAAGCAAATATTTATATGATATTTTACAAAAATAAAGTCAGATTTTTCCTATTCTTGAAATGGATATTTTTGTTAAAACATTTATAAACATGCTTTTGGACCTATATTGCGGATAAAATATGATAAAAAATTATAAAATTCGGGCGCGCAAACAAATATTTATATGATTTTTTACAAAAAAAAAGTCAGATTTTACCTATTTTTGATGAATACGTTGTATATTGTAAGCTACATGGACTGGATTCTAGAATACCTAACACACTTGAAATAGCAATTTTCTTGTTGCAATGTTTTCTTTTAGCTAAAATATGATGAAAAATCATAAAATTTGGGCTCAGAAGCAAATATTTATATGATTTTTTACAAAAATAAAGTCAGATTTTACATATTTTTGAAATGGATATTTTAGTTAAAACGTTCATAAACATGAATTTGGACCTATACTATGGATAAAATATGATGAAAAATCATAAAATTTGGGCTCGGAAGCAAATATTTATATGATTTTTTACAGAAATAAAGTCAGATTTTACATATTTTTGAAATGGATATTTTTGTTAAAACGTTCATAAACATGAATTTGGACCTATACTATGGATAAAATATGATGAAAAATTATAAAATTCGGGCTCGGAAGCAAATATTTATATGATTTTTTACAAAAATAAAGTCAGATTTTACATATTTTTGAAATGGATATTTTTGTTAAAACGTTCATATACATAAATTTGGACCTATACTATGGATAAAATATGATGAAAAATTATAAAATTCGAGCGCGGAAGCAAATATTTATATAATTTTTTACAAAAATAAAGTCAGATTTTACCTATTTTTGATGAATACGTTGTATATTGTAAGCTTCATTGGCTGGATTCTAGAATACCAACAACACTTGAAATAGCAATTTTCTTGTTGCAATGTTTTTTTTTACCTAAAATATGATGAAAAATCATAAAAATCGGGCGCGGAAGCAATATTTATATGATTTTTTACAAAAATAAAGTCAGATTTTTCTTATTCTTGAAATGGATATTTTTGTTAAAACATTTATAAACATGCTTTTGGACCTATATTGCGGATAAAATATGATGAAAAATTATAAAATTCTGGCGCGCAAACAAATATTTATATGATTTTTTACAAAAAAAAAGTCAGATTTTACCTATTTTTGATGAATACGTTGTATATTGTAAGCTACATGGACTGGATTCTAGAATACCTAACACACTTGAAATAGCAATTATCTTGTTGCAATGTTTTCTTTTAGCTAAAATATGATGAAAAATCATAAAATTTGGGCTCGGAAGCAAATATTTATATGATTTTTTACAAAAATAAAGTCAGATTTTACATATTTTTGAAATGGATATTTTTGTTAAAACGTTCATAAACATGAATTTGGACCTATACTATGGATAAAATATGATGAAAAATTATAAAACTCGGGCTCGGAAGCAAATATTTATATGATTTTTTACAAAAATAAAGTAAGATTTTACATATTTTTGAAATGGATATTTTTGTTAAAACGTTCATAAACATGAATTTGGACCTATACTATGGATAAAATATGATGAAAAATTATAAAATTCGAGCGCGGAAGCAAATATTTATATAATTTTTTACAAAAATAAAGTCAGATTTTACCTATTTTGATGAATACGTTGTATATTGTAAGCTTCATTGGCTGGATTCTAGAACACCTACCACACTTGAAATAGCAATTTTCTTGTTGCAATGTTTTCTTTTACCTAAAATATGATGAAAAATCATAAAAATCGGGCGCGGAAGCAAATATTTATATGATATTTTACAAAAATAAAGTCAGATTTTTCCTATTCTTGAAATGGATATTTTTGTTAAAACATTTATAAACATGCTTTTGGACCTATATTGCGGATAAAATATGATAAAAAATTATAAAATTCGGGCGCGCAAACAAATATTTATATGATTTTTTACAAAAAAAAAGTCAGATTTTACCTATTTTTGATGAATACGTTGTATATTGTAAGCTACATGGACTGGATTCTAGAATACCTAACACACTTGAAATAGCAATTTTCTTGTTGCAATGTTTTCTTTTAGCTAAAATATGATGAAAAATCATAAAATTTGGGCTCAGAAGCAAATATTTATATGATTTTTTTACAAAAATAAAGTCAGATTTTACATATTTTTGAAATGGATATTTTAGTTAAAACGTTCATAAACATGAATTTGGACCTATACTATGGATAAAATATGATGAAAAATCATAAAATTTGGGCTCGGAAGCAAATATTTATATGATTTTTTACAGAAATAAAGTCAGATTTTACATATTTTTGAAATGGATATTTTTGTTAAAACGTTCATAAACATGAATTTGGACCTATACTATGGATAAAATATGATGAAAAATTATAAAATTCGGGCTCGGAAGCAAATATTTATATGATTTTTTACAAAAATAAAGTCAGATTTTACATATTTTTGAAATGGATATTTTTGTTAAAACGTTCATATACATAAATTTGGACCTATACTATGGATAAAATATGATGAAAAATTATAAAATTCGAGCGCGGAAGCAAATATTTATATAATTTTTTACAAAAATAAAGTCAGATTTTACCTATTTTTGATGAATACGTTGTATATTGTAAGCTTCATTGGCTGGATTCTAGAATACCAACAACACTTGAAATAGCAATTTTCTTGTTGCAATGTTTTTTTTTACCTAAAATATGATGAAAAATCATAAAAATCGGGCGCGGAAGCAAATATTTATATGATTTTTTACAAAAATAAAGTCAGATTTTTCTTATTCTTGAAATGGATATTTTTGTTAAAACATTTATAAACATGCTTTTGGACCTATATTGCGGATAAAATATGATGAAAAATTATAAAATTCGGGCGCGCAAACAAATATTTATATGATTTTTTTACAAAAAAAAAGTCAGATTTTACCTATTTTTGATGAATACGGTTGTATATTGTAAGCTACATGGACTGGATTCTAGAATACCTAACACACTTGAAATAGCAATTATCTTGTTGCAATGTTTTCTTTTAGCTAAAATATGATGAAAAATCATAAAATTTGGGCTCGGAAGCAAATATTTATATGATTTTTTACAAAAATAAAGTCAGATTTTACATATTTTTGAAATGGAATATTTTTGTTAAAACGTTCATAAACATGCTTTTGGACCTATATTGCGGATAAAATATGATACTCTGAGATAGCGCGTGCGCGCAAACAAATATTTATATGATTTTTTACAAAAAAAAAGTCAGATTTTACCTATTTTCGATGAATACGTTGTATATTGTAAGCTACATGGACTGGATTCTAGAATACCTAACACACTTGAAATAGCAATTATCTTGTTGCAATGTTTTCTTTTAGCTAAAATATGATGAAAAATCATAAAATTTGGGCTCGGAAGCAAATATTTATAATGATTTTTTACAAAAATAAAGTCAGATTTTACATATTTTTGAAATGGATATTTTTGTTAAAACGTTCATAAACATGAATTTGGACCTATACTATGGATAAAATATGATGAAAAATTATAAAACTCGGGCTCGGAAGCAAATATTTATATGATTTTTTACAAAAATAAAGTAAGATTTTACATATTTTTGAAATGGATATTTTTGTTAAAACGTTCATAAACATGAATTTGGACCTATACTATGGATAAAATATGATGAAAAATTATAAAATTCGAGCGCGGAAGCAAATATTTATATAATTTTTTACAAAAATAAAGTCAGATTTTACCTATTTTTGATGAATACGTTGTATATTGTAAGCTTCATTGGCTGGATTCTAGAACACCTACCACACTTGAAATAGCAATTTTCTTGTTGCAATGTTTTCTTTTACCTAAAATATGATGAAAAATCATAAAAATCGGGCGCGGAAGCAAATATTTATATGATATTTTACAAAAATAAAGTCAGATTTTTCCTATTCTTGAAATGGATAATTTTTGTTAAAACATTTATAAAACATGCTTTTGGACCTATATTGCGGATAAAATATGATGAAAAATTATAAAATTCGGGCGCGCAAACAAATATTTATATGATTTTTTACAAAAAAAAAGTCAGATTTTACCTATTTTCGATGAATACGTTGTATATTGTAAGCTACATGGACTGGATTCTAGAATACCTAACACACTTGAAATAGCAATTTTCTTGTTGCAATGTTTTCTTTTAGCTAAAATATGATGAAAAATCATAAAATTTGGGCTCGGAAGCAAATATTTATATGATTTTTTACAAAAATAAAGTCAGATTTTACATATTTTTGAAATGGATATTTTTGTTAAAACGTTCATAAACATGAATTTGGACCTATACTATGGATAAAATATGATGAAAAATCATAAAATTTGGGCTCGGAAGCAAATATTTATATGATTTTTTACAGAAATAAAGTCAGATTTTACATATTTTTGAAATGGATATTTTTGTTAAAACGTTCATAAACATGAATTTGGACCTATACTATGGATAAAATATGATGAAAAATTATAAAATTCGGGCTCGGAAGCAAATATTTATATGATTTTTTACAAAAATAAAGTCAGATTTTACATATTTTTGAAGTGGATATTTTTGTTAAAACGTTCATATACATAAATTTGGACCTATACTATGGATAAAATATGATGAAAAATTATAAAATTCGAGCGCGGAAGCAAATATTTATATAATTTTTTACAAAAATAAAGTCAGATTTTACCTATTTTTGATGAATACGTTGTATATTGTAAGCTTCATTGGCTGGATTCTAGAATACCAACAACACTTGAAATAGCAATTTTCTTGTTGCAATGTTTTCTTTTACCTAAAATATGATGAAAAATCATAAAAATCGGGCGCGGAAGCAAATATTTATATGAATTTTTTACAAAAATAAAGTCAGATTTTTCTTATTCTTGAAATGGATATTTTTGTTAAAACATTTATAAACATGCTTTTGGACCTATATTGCGGATAAAATATGATGAAAAATTATAAAATTCGGGCGCGCAAACAAATATTTATATGATTTTTTACAAAAAAAAGTCAGATTTTACCTATTTTTGATGATTACGTTGTATATTGTAAGCTACAAGGACTGGATTCTAGAATACCTAACACACTTGAAATAGCAATTTTCTTGTTGCAATGTTTTCTTTTAGCTAAAATATGATGAAAAATCATAAAATTTGGGCTCGGAAGCAAATATTTATATGATTTTTTACAAAAATAAAGTCAGATTTTACATATTTTTGAAATGGATATTTTGTTAAAACGTTCATAAACATGAATTTGGACCTATACTATGGATAAAATATGATGAAAAATCATAAAATTTGGGCTCGGAACCAAATATTTATATGATTTTTTACAGAAATAAAGTCAGATTTTACATATTTTTGAAATGTATATTTTTGTTAAAACGTTCATAAACATGAATTTGGACCTATACTATGGATAAAATATGATGAAAAATTATAAAATTCGGGCTCGGAAGCAAATATTTATATGATTTTTTACAAAAATAAAGTCAGATTTTACATATTTTTGAAATGGATATTTTTGTTAAAACGTTCATAAACATGAATTTGGGACCTATACTATGGATAAAATATGATGAAAAATTATAAAATTCGAGCGCGGAAGCAAATATTTATATAATTTTTTACAAAAATAAAGTCAGATTTTACCTATTTTTGATGAATACGTTGTATATTGTAAGCTTCATTGGCTGGATTCTAGAATACCTACCACACTTGAAATAGCAATTTTCTTGTTGCAATGTTTACATTTACCTAAAATATGATGAAAAATCATAAAAACTCTGAGATAGCGCGT